>JAQJVL010003582.1:0-58269 GCA_035578905.1 Stictocephala bisonia | reverse complement strand
AACGAAATTGTTTTTATTAAACTTTTAATTCAGTTTGCGTGACTTTTCCAAAAAAACTTAAATTAAAAATTATAAAAAAAATGCAGACTCTTTTGTTTGATATTATATTTTACCTTTAAATATAAAAAATAAGGTAAACAAATTAAAGTTAATTAAGAATTTATGATTTAAAAGAAATACTGTAATTTTGTGATTGAACTTTTTAAAAACATGACCAAGTTTGTTTTTCTTTTAATTTTACAAATCAGTGTTCTATTATTATTATTTATGTAAGTAATTTTTATGAACAATATATTATTACTAACATTTATAAAATTTTTAACGATTATAACAGAGTAACCCTCTTTTGCTCCGTTTCTTTCTTACCTTTAATTTTATTTCCATGTCACGGGCGTTTTTTCTTTTACCAGGAAAATCTAACCTATTATTTTCATTTTAGAACACAAATTTTTGTAATATTTATTTTTTATCAATAAAGTTTTACTCTTTTACGTCTGAAAAAAATAACTTATATATCTCTTATAAAAACACAGGAAGGGGGATAATACCGTTATATAGTAAATATGTTGTTAGATAAGCAGGATTGTTATACATGAAAACTGAGGTACATAGTATAAAAGGGCCATAAATCTCATTGAAGTTCTTTTGAAAAACCCAGTGACTTTGACATTTTTGAATAAGTGGTCTGCTAATAAGATGTCTAAATATTAAGTGATATGAGCTCCTTAAGATTACTACTCAATACAAGTGCTTAGTGGCAAAAAGTTCTTGAATTAAATAGTTAAAACATTACATTTTATAGCTCAGAAGTTAATATAAAAATAAAGTATAAAACGATAAATCTAAATAACTCATCCATCTTTGAACAATAATTTTAAAAATAATCTAAATTAAAGTTATTTATAGGTTCATAAGAATATTTAATAAAAAAGGGTCTAGATTTAATATTTTGTATCTAAATTTAAGTAAATTAGATTAAAGAACTTGACTTAAACGTATAATTTTAATTGAAATTTTATTTTTAATAGTAACATCGAATCTGCTGCTTCATAAAATTTACTTACTATCCTAAAAAATAAAGTGTTGTTAGAAAGAGAATCGTCCTTGCAATTGTTTCATTATTTAATTGAAACTTAATAACTGAACTAATGAAGTAAAACAATTTAATATTTGTAGAGATTTTGATGTTTTTAAACTTTTACTCCGCTAGTCACATGGTCCTTTAGGCCTGTGCGTGGGCTTTATTTAACGACTTAAAAACCGACCGTTAGCTCAGTTGGGGATTCGAGCCTCGGACCTTGTCCTGCACAGTTTAAGCCTTAGTCACTGAGCCAACACGCCGGCGTTTTTGTGTAAATATTACAAGGTTGGGTTCCTATTGGGTAAAATTGACTAACCTTTTACCTTGCCATTGAATGAGAAAGACAATAGCAAATGTAAAGACATTGGAACTGGGTTTTTTTTATCACTCCCCAAATTAAAAAAACTCTCGTGGGCCATTTTTTTTAATTAACACTTAATTTCGTATACCCCACATATTATTACACTCCATACCTTTATGTAAATTGAAGTTGATATCTTACGAATCACTTACTGTAAGATTCTTTTCAGATATGTGCAAACGAAATTCTAATTTATAATACGTTTATGTATGAAAACAATGTATGACATATCTGCACATAAGAATTGTATAGAAATATACGTTTCAAATTTATTTAAAATAATTAGGTTTTTTTACCTTGCCTAACATCATTCAATATTGTAAAGCTTATTTTGATAATAAAACCATTATAATAACAGTATCGTTTGTGAAAACTATAATTTATGATACAATTTTACAAATTGTAACATTAGTTGGGATCAATTTTAAAAAGTTTACTTAACTTATTTATACATATATCTTAAATATGTATGTCTTCAATTAACCCCCCTGTACGTAATTTGTATCGTACGCAATAAAGTTTTTTTCAATGGCTGTTTGTTTATTGTTGATTTTTGTATTCATCAACACTACTATAAACTGCTCATAAACGCATTGAATGAAAGTACAACACACTTTGACAAGAAAAGTTACTTAGTGTGGCAATAATCCACTTATGATTACAGAGAAAAAAAACTGCCTAAAATGAATAAATTGAACAAGCAGTTCGATACGGTAAACTGGCAGGCGCCATCCATTTATATTCAACAGGGAAACTGAGGGCTTTCTCCTCTCGCACATGAAATGCACTTCAGAGTAAAAACTTTTTGTTTCTGAGGTTTTAAATTTAATTTGTTTTTTTATCAATTACGTACATAGAATCTTTAGGATTGCGTTCGGTTTACTAACGTTTCACTCAAATACTACTTACTATCTCTGTTTTGATCAGCCACAAACCTCTAGTGGTGTTTTTTTAAACTTTAGTGGTTAACCTGTTCTAAATATTTTAAACGTTAAGTAAATTTGTTTACTCACTGAGTTTTCCAAAACCTAATTTTTACTCACCCATTTGCAATTTTTCTATCTAAAGAATTAATTTTATGCTTTGAAGAATATTAAACATTTCACATATTTGCTTATGTAAATTGAGTGTGCATTGCAATAAAATTATTGGAATCTGCAGTGTAAGCATCGAAAACATACAATAAATGAATTTAAAAGACATTTCACACATTTTGAAATTATTAACACTGTTAAGAAACTCATTTTAATACATCTTGGTTATTTGATGCGCTGTGATAGGTAATTACAATGTTTAGTATATAATCCCAACGAATAATTCATTTTTGCTGTGATTCATGAAAAATGTTCCATCCAATACTTTAATTTATTGTGGACATCTTCAACATCATATAAAATTCTTGTAGATGTCCAAACATATTATATGAGTGTTTATGAATTGGATTTATCCACGATACTATAGCCTTGTTAATTGTAACTATGTCTCTTTGTATTTATTTGGTCATATATATACTCTGATTAAGTTTTTAATGGATTTATTATTACTATTTTGTCTTTATGGAGCGGTGTGTAAATCATGATTTATTAGTTTACAAAAACTTGTTGCAATATCGAAAATTCTACAATTCAGTGGCTGTTATTGGAAGTTTCTTTATTATTAAGAGGAGAACGTTATGTTGAGACTTGTTCATTTTTTACTTAAAACTTCAACAGAAAATAAAGGTATACTACTTGTAAAAAAAATCATTTACTTAAAAAGCCTGTAATAGTTTCAGATTAAAAACAAAAACTAAAAACAAACATGAATCTCTCATCGGTAGTATAGTTTTACAATGTTTAGTTAAACTGCAAAATTTTTGTAATTCTATAGCTTCCTAGTATCCTATTAACGACACCTTTTCTTATTCATAAAAGAATTCTTGCAAACGTATTTTTTTTTCTTTATATTTTCAGGAAAAACTGATTTAATAAGTAGTTGAATTTATTGTATTAAGAAAACTTAACCCCGGGAGGAACTGATCTTACATAAATATTAATACTTTGGTTATGAAATATAGCAATTAATTACAATTTAGAAGAATTAAGGGTAAAATTTATAACAGCAAAGCCAATTGCAAAACCCAAGGAGGGATTTAGCAATGCAAACGCGCCATACAGCCAGCTTGCATGTTAGTGCTTAAGAGCATCTGTAAACATTACAATCACTAACAATTAAATTATTTCACCGGATAAATGTACACGAAAATAAAATATAATTGATTTAAATTTTATTCCTTAATCTTAAGCGGCCGGTTGTTCATTTTAATAATAAAACTAAAGCCTCCGGTAAAACGACTGCGTCAATGTGTTTGGTTTTTAACTATTTACAAAACACACTAAAGTTTCGAACCGTGGATGTAATGTGACAGTGGTATCTGGTCTCAGTGAGGATGCCACATCACAGCATGGTGACGTAACTTATTATAGATAACACCTTGCACGGTCGTTCCCGGAGGCTTCGTTATTTATTAGATAACACCTTGACACGGTCGCTCAACCGGAGGCCTTTTAGTTAATTATTATAGAAAACACAATGACCACGGGCGTTTACCGGAGGCTTTATTTATTAAACTTATAGATAATAACACCTTGACAGTCATTACCGGAGGCTTTAGTTATTATTATAGATACAACACCTTGACACGTTTCGTTACCGGAGCTTTAATTATTATTATAGATAACACCTTGAACACGGTCTTTACCGGAGGCTTTAGTTTTATTTATTATAGAACCCTTGGACCACGGTCGTTACCGGAGGCATTTAGTTATTTACTATAGATAACACATTGACACGGTTCGTTACTGGAGGCTTTTAGGTATTATTCATTAAAAATTGTGTTGTTTGTGTTGTTTTCCTGGGAGACTGGGGAGGCAAAATCTTAACCGCAATCAAAATGAGGCGGGAGCCACGTTTTATTCAGAGACAGTTCGAGACAAAATGAGGAAATAAAAAACTTTCAAGCTTTAAATTGGTGCGGAGTTAATCAATGGTCAGCACCGGATTATAATTAGAAGGTTTACAGTAGAGAGGTGCATGGTAAAAACTTCAGCACTATTGATAACGATACTGTCCACACTGGTACAGTTTAGAGAGTTGGGTTCAGATAATTACATTAATAGTACAATCAGTTAGGAGGGGTAATTTTGTAACTAGCTACAAGCTAACTATTAACTGGACCAGTAAATGGTCAAAGGGTTGTGACGTCATACATAATGTGTTCTACTAAACTAGAAGTGTCACTATTATTGTTTTCAAACTACAACACTTTGAGTAGTATATTGCTGTTAAATTTCTATTCCGAAATAGAATAGAATATTATGTTTTTACTATACAATATGTATATATATATATATATATATATATATATATATATATATATATATAAAGCATATGGTTCCATGTCAGCAACCATTTATCGGGTTCAAAAATATATAAAAGCTGTGATATAAACTTGGAAGAAGTCAAAAAGTAGTGTGACATATCAAGTGAATAAAATTTTTAAATATATATATCAAGTGATTTCTTATCACAAAGCTAAATCTATTCCATCATGTCATTTAATACCGGCCTCATTGATTCTGTAAAAGCTAGCTAACCCCTCTGTAACAGGGTGCAGGAGGAACTATCTAACTGTGTGATACATTGTTTGGATATAATTCTCTCAATCACATGACTTATCAGGGATTAGTTTTTTTAAATTTCATTTATATATTATAGATATATATAAACATTATTAAATCCCCAATTGCATTTCCAGTAGTTACATCTGCCAGTTTGGAACCGATTCAAATGTTTCCATTCCCTATGTGGGAGGTTTGTCCCACCTACAGGTATTGACGGGTTAGAATACTTATTTCGTCCATCTAAACATATTCTACATTTAGTTGTACAATATCAACAAAAAATTGACCTGGAAATCTCACAAGTTATTATGACTACCTTAACTTTACAGACATAATATTCTTAGTGTTCAGTATTATACATTTATTGATGTTTAGAATATGATTTCATAAAAATTCATTTAAATTAATATAAAACAAGATTATAATACTAAATCAGTGTACTCGGAGCGATTTGGAAAAAAATTAATAAATGGTCTCGAAAAAAGTCACAAATAAGGCAGGGGGGTATTAAACCCTAAACAGCCGTCAGGTATGGGGATGATCGTAATAAACGGTGCACTACTACAAGGGAAACATGTTTACTAATTGGGTCAACCACAATCGTCCTGTTTTAAGAGTCGAAACCCCTATGTACTGTTAGATGTTTTTCTATAATGTATTTTCAAATTGTTTTATCATATCTAAGTTCAACTGAACACTCATCTCAATGAAATGTATAATATTTGTCACTATTCTAACTGTACGTAGCCTCTTGTTAAAGAGATATGGGATTTTTTAGCTACTGTGCGTTTCATCGGATATGAGCAAGATATTTAATAGTAAGGACTCATTGCAAAAATTAAACCATTGTCAATTTATATAGACATAAGTCATAAAAGCATGAGTGTTCTAATTAGCTTTCAAGCTATAAGTATTATCATAGAATTTATAACATAATCGCCTACATAGTTTGTATTAAATAAAAACATAATAAATTAAAAACTTTAACAGTGATGGCTTGAGCAGTCCTTAAAAAGTAAGGTACGCTTTATATTATTGATAGTTAAAATCCAAGAGATTAAAAAATGTACCAATAAAAAAATTGATTTGATGAAATAAAATGAAACAATCTTAAAAAATAGTCATGTTTGATAGGAAAAGACTGATTGATTAGAAGAAATTAAACTATTCCGAAAAACACAAAGTTACCCTTGTTCCTTCTCTACATTAACTATCAGAGATAAGCCCAAGGAAAATCTGAGTTTTTGCTTTATTCTAAAATTAGTCTTCAAATAATTAATGTACGAAGGTCTTTATATCAGTACAGTGTGCTGTTGAGTTTTAAGACAAATAAATTTATATTAAAGTTGACCTATTTAATCGAATACAGGACTTAGAAAATAGATGAAAATTTTAAGTGTACTAGTAATGAACTTGGGGTAAATATCCAATAGAAGTATGCAGATAAAACTACACTAACAGTGAAACTACACTAACAGTGAAAATACATTAACAATGAAACTGCAATAACAGTGAAACTACAATAACAGTGAAACTACAATAACAGTGAAACTACAATAACAGTGAAACTACAATAACAGTGAAACTACAATATCAGTGATACTATACTAACAGTGAAACTATAATAACAGTGAAACTATACTAACAGTGAAACTACACTAATAGTGAAACACGCGTCAATACCTCTGTACGTGTATGAGTGGGCGGGTGGGTCAATACCTCTGTATGTGTATGGGTGGGTGGGTTGGTCAATACCTCTGTACGTGTTTGAGTGGGCGGGTGGGTCAATATGATTGTTAAATAAGTTTATTAACCATAGTTCCTCTGTTTCATTAGTACTGAATGTATTTTCCCAGGAAAACTGTAAATATTATCATTGAAACACGATGTAAATAAAGAGCAATGTATTTCATAAAGTAGGATTCTAATACATTTCTAAATATAACACTTAGGCACTAACTCTCTCTGTTTGAGTTCCAGGGAAAGCTACCGAAACGGTAGAGACGAGAAGAGGCTTGGGTACCGAAGCAAGAGGAGGACCAAGGGACAAGGAGCTGGAGTCGAGGTAATGGTAAGTTTCATACAAGCCAATCTTAATCATAGTATTGAGGCCTCTACTATACTAGCTAGAACTGTAAGAGATAGAGGAGTTAATGTTTGCTCTGATTCAGGAACCGTGGATTCGGGATTACTGTATTAAGGGTCTCAACATTCTACATATAAGCTCTACGGGAGATCGGGTGGGCTGAAGCCGCGTGCGGCCATTTTGGTTGCAGGCGTGGATAGTTGGCTCATACCGGAATTCTGTGGAGGAGACGTGGTTGCAGTGATCATTAAACTGCAAGAGGCTAATGGCGTAAGGAGGAAACTGGTGGTAGCATCAGTATACCTCCCATACGATAGGACGACCCTCCCACCATCAAGAGAGATGGTGGCATTGGTGGATTACTGCCAGAGCGGAACCTTGAGCTAGTGGTCGGCTGCGACTCCAACTCTCACAATGAGGTTTGGGGAAGCAGTGACACGAACGAGAGGGGCCTTGCTCTTGCAGAATACCTGGGAGGGTACCGATCTTTTGGTACTAAATAAGGGTAATCTCCCAACCTTTTCGAACATCATTAGGAGGGAGGTTATAGACATAAACTATGGTCTCAGCCTCAATGTTCAGGGACATGGGGGACTGGGAAGTTTCGCAGGAACCCTCGTTGTCGGACCACAGACACATCTGCCTTTGTGCTTGAGGGCCAGACAACAAACAGGGTGTACAGGAATCCAGACTGACAGACTGGGCCTCCTATTCGATGGAACTGTCTGACAGACTGGATCTAATTCCTAAAGGCCAGATTCGATCTGGGCAGGATCTAGAGGAGAGGGCGGCACTCTAACGGAGGCTGTAATCACCTCTTAAGAGAATAACTGCCCTTTGACACAAAGGGATGCTCGAAGCCGGAGATGGACCCAGAGAATTAGAGGACCATCGAAGGAGAACCAGAAGGCTCCTCGGCAAGGCCAACAGGTCCGGTATTGATGCCGACTGGCTGGCCTACCGGGAGTCCCAAAGAAATACAGGCGGGAGGTTCGCAGATTCTCCAGGAATCCTGGAGAGACTTCTGTTCCTCTATAGAGACAACCTCAGCGATGTCTAGGCTACACAAAGTGCTGGCTAAGGACCTGGGGGAGGACTGGGACCCCTCATTAGAGAGGATGGGGAGTGGACCAGTTCAGAAGAAGAGACCTTGCAACTTTTATTTGAGACTCACTTCCCGGGATCCGTCGAGGAACGGCGGCGGGCTCCCCCACTTTGGTGGGGCGGGCTTGCACTGGGGCCTCGCACGGGGACTGGAGTGAGGCAAAGAAGGTTGTCACAGAGCAAAGGATTAGGTGGGCTGTTGAGTGCTTCGCCCCTTCAAGAGCGCTGGGCCGGATGGTATCCTACCTGTGCACTTTGCAGAGGGGTCTGGAGCCGCTCTACCCCACATGACCGCAATTTGTAGGGCCTCCTGGCCTTGGGTTACATCCCAGGCTGTGGAGGACCGCAAAAGTAGTGTATATCCCCAAATCTGGAAGGGGTACACATTCCAGACCTAAAGACTTCAGACCGATCAGCCTCATGTCTTTTCTTTTAAAGACACTGGAGAGGCTGGTCGACAGGTATATGAGAGACGGGGTATTGAGAGATAACCACTCCATAGAAACCAACACGCATACATGGCTGGGAGATCTGCGGAGTCGGCTCTTCATAGACTCGTCACGAGGGTTGAGGGGACGATTCGGCAGAAGGAGCTGGCCATGGGTTGTCTTCACGGACATAGAGGGGGCATTCAATAATGTCTCCCTACAGTCTATGATCGATGCTGTCGTTAGGACGGGCGTCAATGGCATCATTGCCAGATGGATTGAAGCCTACCTACGCAGCCAGAACGGTTAAGGCAACATTGAACGAAGCGTCAGTTCAGGTTGTAGTCGGCAGTGGCTGCCCCAAGGGGGCGTCTTTCCCCTCTCCTGTGGTCCTTGGTGGTTGATGACCTACTAAGGGCGCTGAACGAGATGGGAGTATATGCTCAGGCATACGCGGACGATGTGTGTTATACTGGGCGTTGGCAAGTTTGCCAGCACGGTGTCGGACATCGTCAGGCTGCCTTGAGATACCTAGAAAGGTGGTGTAGGGACAAGGGGCTCTCTGTTAATCCTAAACAAGACAGAACTTGTACTTTTCACTAGGAAGAAGAGGCTGGATGGCCTATACATGCCCACCATGGGAAATACGGAGCTAAGAGCTACAGGGTCGGTTAAGTATCTGGGGGTTACCATGGATGCTAAACTGAACTGGCTCAAGCACCTTCAGGAGAAAGCCAGGAAGTTCAGAATGGCTTTCTGGGCTTGTCGGAGGGCCATCGGGACAACGTGGGGTCTAAAACCAAAGATGGTTTACTGGCTATACACGAGTGTACTTCGGCCCTCATTATGTTATGCGGCTGTTGTCTGGTGGCCGGCCATGGCACAGAACAGTGCAAGGCTAACACTAGACAGATGTCAAAGAATGGCGTGCCTGGGAATTACAGGCGCAATTAGAACAACCCCATGGCGGCGATGGAGGTCCTCACTGGGCTCCGTCCAATGGACCTGTTTGTAAAAGGGGAGGCCTGTAAAGCGGCCTTCAGAATAAGGACGACTGGTGGCTGGCTGTTCTGGCCAACCAGGACTCCACGGGAGTATACTATCTGGGGACATTGGTCTGGACCCGTTGATTTCGATGGGAACAGACTTAATGGTACCTAAGTACAGAATCGACAGGCGGGTTAGGGCCTTCCTTCCAAGCAGAGATGAGTGGATGGGGAGTACCGAGCCCGCTCAAGTAAAGGGAAACGTCTGGTATACAGACGGTCTCACTTATAGAAGAAGGTGCGGGAGCGGGGGTGTACGGGAGGGGAGCATGGAAAGTTCTGTCTGTACCTCTAGGGGCCCATGCAACGTCTTCCAGGCGGAGGTGATGGCTATCATGATAGCCACACAAGAAAGAAGTGCATCTAGGTGGCTTCGGAGGAGTTGTCTCAATCTGCTCGGACAGCAGGCGGCGATAAGGCGATCATGGCACCACGTACAAGCTCTAAGCTGGTGTGGGAGTGCCAGGGGATCCTGGAGACCCTTTGCCAGCGTAAGCAGGTGAGACTCATATGGGTCCCTGGGCATGCTGGTATTGATGGGAATGAGAGAGCCGATGCACTGGCTAGGAGAGGGGCAAAGTGCCCACTGCTGGGGCCGGAGCGGCTCTTGGTATTCTCTTCAAAAGGTAAAAAGAAGAATTGACAGGTGGATCTCTGAGAAACACGATAGCAGATGGAGGACCGAAGTCCGGGCTCAGGCAGTTCTCGTGCTCTTATCCAAGGACCGGGTCGCAGGTACAGCGGAGATTGCTGAGCTGTAACCGGGCCAGGGTGAGGGCGGTTACGGGTATGTGACCGGACACAATCTTCTTAACAGACATTGAAGATTATGGGCCTAACAGAGGACTCCACATGTAGGCTTGTGAGGAGGAGAGGAGAGCTCCATACACATCTTTTGTCATTGTGGAGCTCTGTCATCTCTTTAGGTATAGGACTGCTGGGTGCCGCTTTTTGGAACCAGAGGATATTAGAAGGGCTACACTCGGGGAGATCATGACCTTCATAAGGGGGAGGGGGCTCTTGTGACACTGTCGCCAGTCTCGGGGCGCAAAGGGCCATAGAGTCTAGGCGCAGTGGGCTTGGCGACAGGACCACAACCCGGTGTATCTAATCTCTAATCTAATCTAACAGTGAAACTACACTAACAGTGAAACTACACTAATAGTGAAACTACAATAACAGTGAAACTATACTAACAGTGAAACTACACTAAGAGTGAAACTATACTAACAGTGAAACTACACTAACAGTGAAACTACACTAATAGTGAAACTACAATAACAGTGAAACGATACTAACAGTGAAACTACACTAAGAGTGAAACTATACTAAACAGTGAAACTACACTAACAGTGCAACTACAATAACAGTGAAACTACACTAACAGTGAAACTACACTAACAGTGAAACTACAATAACAGTGAAACTACACTAACAGTGAAAATACAATAACAGTGAAACTAAACTAACAGTGAAACTACACTAATAGTGAAACACGCGTTTTAAGTTATGCTTTCTCGAGAATGATTGTTCAAATAGAAGATATAAACAGATTTAAAAAGAAAATTATTCATATTAAAAATAAAAACTGTTCTAAAACTATCTGGGATATGTTTATGATTGTGTATTGGTATACGGCTTTTGATAAGGAAAAAGAAAAGGGTCTTTACAACTATAAGCATAGGCAAGAAACAACTAAGAGGGAATCAGAAAATAGAAGAATAAAAAATCAAAATTAGTTGTATCTGTTAAAAAGAAAAACAGAGAGCTATAAACAAAATCTAAATATTGCCTTTGAGAACAAAATATTAAATGAATATGCCTTCTTAGATGAATATTTCATACTGATTAAATGTCATTTTAAAACAAATAATATTTCTTGGGGTTAACATGTTATAACAATTTCTCAAAGTTATCTCTCAGGGGACAATGCTTTATTTTAATATTCTACAATGTGTTGCCAGCTTTTTTACCGAGTTTATGACATGTTCAATGTTATATTACATTTACTTTAGGCTAACCAAGTCAAATTTAATGATTAAAATAACGACGCATTATTAAGTCCTGGATAGTCAAATTTATTTTGACATAGTGAATTTTACTACCCTCAGTACAGTAAAGATTTTAAAAATCTGCAAAACATCTACATAATTAAATTTCATATTGAAACTCTAGAAACTGTTACATTTTGATTCAAAACTTAATTAAGTTCATAAACGACATTGTATTAATAACGTTATTTTAATATAGTTAAGTTTATTATCAAACTTGACCTGCAGGTTTTTATGAGTAAATAAAAAAAAGCGTGCTCAAACAATAAATTCTTTCGCCTTTTAAAAACCAATTAAATATTCTTCAAAACAATAGATGGGAGAAGGGTGATGTTCAATTTACAGCAATCCTTTGTTACAATAAACTATTTTAACTTTTTAATCTTACAATAAGGAATTGTTTGGTGTTTAAGAGGATACTCACTTTAATTAAAATATTATATACCCTCACTTAGTTATGGCGTAGTGTTATGGGGATCCTGTACAAACAATCATTTCTTAGATTGTTCAGGGCTACAGAAAAAGGCAATACGAATAATCGCAAAAGTCAACTTCAGAGACTCTTGCAGGCCAATTTTAAAAATTTGAAGATCTTAACGTTACCCTGCCTCTACATTCTCGAAACAACAACTTTTTTCATCTCTAAATGCTCCTTGACTCAGGGGCGAGACATTCACGAATATAACACAAGAGGCAGGGACAACTACAGGACTGGGAGACACAGAACAGTAACGTTTTGAGCACTTGCCCTCAGAAGCAGGTGTTCATCTTTACAACAGACTGCCCAATTCTATGAAAATCGCCACAAATCCGAAAGCCTTCAAAACTCGTCTTATAAGGCTTTTAGCCTATCATGCATTTATGCTGTGGACGAGTTTTTGTCAAACAAACTGGGAGACCATATAGTTGGTAAGCTGACACCGATGCTGGGAGTGGGATTAATTAATTGGAAGAGTGAATGTTTTCTAAATCTGTTTTGTATGAGTGAATTTTGTTTATGAGTGATTGATAAACAAAATTATAGTTATTTTAAAAACCATTCTGACTTTTGCAATGCATTTATGTATTTACTGCAATAAAAACTGATTTGATTTGATTTGATTTGATTATTTTGTCGTTTAATTTTTTTTAATTTTAGAGGATTAAATATGAAATGGACAAAAATATCTTTGATAAATTTTGGAATATTTGATCCAAAAATACGCGTTAATTTCAACATATATCAATTAGGAATAGTTGTATGTAAGCTATTATTTCAGGTATATTATTTTATTATTATTTATTATTCAGGTTTAATATATTACTGGTCTATTCTTTGTTTCGATATATTATCTTGCAATTATTGGTTTCATATTAGTATAGAACATCTATAATTGGGATTATTTACACTCTAAAATTACAGAGCTCCTAAATATCCAGTAGTTAACCAATATGACACTGAGATATGTCGGCGTGTCACAAGAAGTCCTCTTAACCTCTTATCTCTGTGATATTGAAGGCGCTTATTTCCATCGAAACAGCACAAGTCATGTAGTGTACATATCATAATTAGTAATTAAACAGGTTCACTTCATTACTTGTGCTGTTTCGATGGAAATAAGCGCCTTCAATATCACAGAGATAAGAGGTTCAGAGGACTTCTTGTGACTCACCGACAGTATTGGTTGTAACTTGTGAAGTTATTAAATATATTACACTGTATCTCTAATAAGTCATATCCACTTGGAAATAAGTTATTAAAAAATCTTTTGAAAATATTTCAACTTACAAATCCCATTATAAATCATTTTATTGACCCTCTTAAAGTATTATAAAGTTAGATAACTAGAATCTATATTTTCCGGTGACAGCTTCGTCAAGTTCTTTCTATAATATTTATAAGATAACCATGATACATGTAGAAGTAAACGGCAATTAAGTATGAGTTAATATCAGTGTTTCTGTAGGCCATATATTTGCAGTATGTTCATGAGAAATATTCAACAACACAAATTTAAAATTGTTATTTAAATATATATTTAATGGAGTAGTAAAAACTTCAGTTGATTTTTCAATACAAAAACAATCTACAAATCGACTGCAACCCACCCCCACACAATTAATAGCTAGGTCCATCGGTCTTAAGAGGACACAGAACAAAAAACACAAGTTACGGTAAGTTTTTTTTATTTTAAGGAAAGTAATTATAGTTTTTTCTGCAAAAACAAAAACAATTAAAATAAGAAAATAGTCAGCTGCTTATTTCAGAGTAAATCAAACTTGGGCTTAACAAAAAAAATAAATATAAATGTTTTTACAAATTACAAATAGACTATAAAAATAGATAACAACAATAAATAAGCACTAACAAAATATAAAGATAGCCAAGAATAATATATAGGAATAATAAATAAATAACAAAATACATAAACAATTAGACATGAGAACACAGTAACAAGAAATAATACCCAACAACTACAAATAAAAACGGTAACCAAATAATTAATAATCATAACAAACAAAAACATACTAAGGCAGCATTACTATCCGGGGCTTCGGAAACGCAAAAGTAATTTTAAGGTTAGGCCAATTTGGAAAAGTAAACAACAAAAATCAAACAAAAGATTGATTTCAATTAATAACTACATCGAATCCAGCGGGCGAAACTAGGCGGTTCCTAATGGGAAGTTAAAAAAGTAAGCCCCCGAGAAACCTGTCCTAAAAAAAGTCCCTATCACACACACACAAAAATTAAAAATATAACGGTACTCTCATTTACAGCCCAGAAAAACCCACCCTTAAAACACTAAATCTCCTCAAAAGAACAGTCCCACCCACAAATAAAGACAAAATCTCACTGAAGCACTTCAAGATAAGTTATTTTGTTGTTTTTACATTCTGATTGTTTTTTGTTCCTTTTCTTTTTAAAACCAAAAATCACAATGAGTGGCCGGGAGGGTGAATAAAAATAATAAATTGTGTTCACCTGCATGCTGGTCATCTGCCTGGGGAAACAGTCAACAGCGCTGCAAGGAAGGGAGAAAACAGGTGGCTGCTCCCTCTGGGCCGAAAAGAAGGCCAAAAGGATGGCTCAGCTCGTAGGTCCTCCTCTACGTCGGCCAGGCAATATCAAGTTGGAAGGCAATGTAGGTTATTGTCCATCTCCCCTCCCGGACCTGGAGCCAAAAGCTGATACGACCCCACAAAATTAATGCAGCCCCGCACAGGAGCGAAAACACAAAAATAACAAAAAAATAATATTAGGAGTAAAAAATCTATAATCTATTAAATCAAAATATATAATTAAAATGGAAGGCTGCCTAGTAATCAAATCAAAAAGGTATTTACAATCTTTTAAAAACTCAAAAAATATTAATTTAACAGCGTATGTGCTTAACTAACAAAATACCCAAAAATAGTTTTACTTAAAAATTGAAATCAACAAAAAATTACAAGTTTTTTTACAAGAAATTAATAAGGTTAAGATAAATTATACAAACAAATGTTTACCCTACAAGAAAATACACAATTATAGCAAAATGGTCATGTAAGGTCAGGAAAAATCGTGAAAAGTAGGCTAGGCCTAGAATAAGATACATCTGAAAAATGAGTTAATAAAATTACCAAAATATGAACATTACTTAAATAATTACTACACAAATTTAAATAACCTTAACCATGACCTAAAAACAAAACCTTAAAATGATAGGCTAGGCATGTCTAAAGTGACAGGTACAGTAGCAAAAGAAAAATATTTAAAACTACAAAAATAGAAAAATATCAGACAGAAACATTATTAAATAGCAATCTTAAATAATATTAACTTTACAAATAAGCTTTAACAACATGAACGAATACATTTTAAATCGGCAGCCATGTGACTTGCTAATCTATCAACAGGACAAAAATGAATTACATTAAACGGGCAACAGCAGCTATGAACTGAAATCAAACAACTACCAAATACTAATTAACGACAAATAAAGTACATTTCAGCCGTAACTGTGAATAAAAAGGAAAATTACGAACACTTATTTAAAGAACTAGCCAACTATGCCGACAATGACAAATGGCAGCAGTCCAATTACGGCTAACAAGACAGAACCAACACGAACAAGAAAAAATGAACATCGAACAGAAACACAGACACACAAACTAAGACACACAACGAGTGAGGTGACTACTCGAAACGACTCGACTCTGTGCTAAGGCTCACGACACAGTAATTACGTTATGTATTAACATGTCCAGATTTACGAAAATGTATATTTTACGGACAATCCGTAATGACTGAACATTAATAAAATCTGAGATGTGTCTATTACGTAATAATATTAACATTCGAATATATGAGAACAAGTCGTAATAATGGTTGATCGTGTACAATTTTGTGCATACCAACATTAAAAATAAAGGAATGGAGAAAGAACTTTGGGAGGATTAGGGATATTGAATATTGCTAATTTTAAAAGTTTAATTATCTTATAAATCCATCTTCAGTTCAAATTGCTTTAGACTGGAATTGCGATTTCGTAAATTAAAATGGGAAACTAAAACAATTTGAATCAAATGTGGATCTATCTGGTAATTAACATTTTATAAAACTATTAATATCAGTTCTGAGGCTGTAATATATAATTGTGTTTATATATTTACATGAATGTAAGTCAATTATCACATAAGAATGTGACTTGCATCTTGATGGAGACAAGTTGTTAAAAAGTAAAGCTGACCATCACTTTACAAGTCAAATGACTGCAGGAAGCCAACTACGGTCAGAATCGCAATTTACTCTGATTGGAATGACTTAGTTACCTTCTGTGTGAAGATGGCTTTAACAATTTACACTACAGATGACTTAAATAAATTAATATATCATTTTAAGGCAAATATTTATAAATGACAAATAGTTTTAGAAATACTATTAAAATGTCAAAACTGAAGGCTAGAATTACGTATTGAAACCTTTTTTATTTATTTACATTGCTTATGTCAACTTACCTACACATGACTTCACATTTTACAAGGTAACAAATTACATTATAGTATACGATATTATTATGACTTTTATAGAATGATATCTCAAAATGATAAATAAACTTATTTTATTTGTATATTTTTTAAATATAAACCTTGTACTTTGCGGCTAACGTAGTTCATAGTACAATAAACGTAGACATATAAATGAATTCTGTTAACATATAAATGTGTTCTATTACTATACGAGTGTATTCCGTCAACGTGTCAGTGAATTTCGTTAACTCATCAGAATGTTCCGTTCTTCATAAGTGAGTTCCGTTAAATTATCAGACTCTTCCATTAACGTACTAGTGTATTCCAGTATCGTTCAACTGTATTCTGTTAACTATCAGTGTGTGTCGTTGTTGTTTCAATGTGTTCCGTTAACGTGTCAGTGTGTTCCGTTAGTGTATCAGTGTGTTCTGTTAGTGCATCAATATGTTATGTTAGTGTATAAGTGTGTTCTGTTAGTGTATCAATATGTTCTGTTAGTGTATAAGTGTGTTCTGTTAGTGCATCAATATGGTCTGTTAGTGTATCAATATGTTCTGTTAGTGTATCTGTGTGTTCTCTTAGTGTATTAATGTGTTCTGTTAGCGTATCAGTGTGTTCTGTTAGTGTATCAATATGGTCTGTTAGTGTATCAATGTGTTCTGTTAGTGTATCAGTGTGTTCTGTTAGTGTATAAATATGGTCTGTTAGTATATCAATATGTTCTGTTAGTGTAGCAGTGTGTTCTGTTAGTGTATCAATATGGTCTGTTATTGTATCAGTGTATTTCGTTGTCGTATCAGTGTGTTCTGTTAGTGTATCAATATGTTCTGTTAGTGTATCTGTGTGTTCTGTTAGTGTATCAATGTGTTCTGTTAGCGTATCAGTGTATTTCGTAGTTGTATCATTATATTCGGTTAACGTATTTCATTAAATCTTTGGAGCATTTAATTTTCCACCATTTTAATTCTATTAACTTCTATAAAATATCTAATCCCTTTGACGGTGGTGTTTTGAAAACTGTTCTATGATTTAATGGTTATTTTTTAAACTTATGAGGGGTTGAAATCAATCCCTAATAGTTAAAATATATATTCAAAAGTATAAACTATGAACAAGTAGTTCTAATTCATTACGAATAAAAATAAAATATGAAAAATATACTCCTAAAGATATTAATATAATAGTTCAATAACAATACATTTCATTTTTATCTAATACATACCTATGGATATAGTTTATTCCAATTACATATAACTTCAAGAAACACAAATATATTGATAACTTTTTTTCTATTTATAATCGAACGAAAATGATGTTGGTGTTTTTACTTCAGGTAATCCAATAACTGATGACCCACCGTAATCTGACAACTGTTATTTATAGACGTCAGTTTGATTTATATTCACAAGCCAGGTTTGATGTTGGTAGACCGATAGTAAATGCCTGCCTCATTATTATTTCATATGAGCCGATTTTAAAGTATCAACCAGAGATTTTAACATTTAAGTAAACTGTTAAATACATTTTTAATGAAATAACTTTGATTATTTATGACGTGTGTCTTCTTAATTAATTATTTTAAATTGTTATTGATGTACATAAATATTTGAAACAGTTAAATATTTCTTCAAGTGTTATTACCAAAAGCAGAGATACTAATTCTCTTGGTAGAATTAACTCATTAAACCAATATACTTGAAAATGAATCATGTAGTTTGGTTTCATAATCCCTGAAAATTATAAATGATCAACCCTATGTATAATGCACGTGTATTGAATTGCGTTGATCAAGTGAATGATCCTCCAATTAACAATCCTGTAGTGTTAATTTAAAATTGTTCAAATATATAGTATGTATTATTTTATGACTTTTTCCCTCACTGTGTTTAATAACACACTTAAAATTATTTTGTATAAAACAAATTATAAGCCATAATTTAATAGAACTATGCATACAACTAAGCAATGCCATTGTACGTGTATGGGTGGGCGGGCGGGTCAATGACAAAGTTCGTGTATGGTTAGGTGGGTGGATCATGTCACAGTACGTGTAGAGTGAGTGGTTGGGTCAATGCCACAGTGTATGGGTGGGCGGGTCGGTTTAGTGTTTGGGAGGGTGGTGGGGTGAATATTAAATGTGGGCACTACTGGCAGTGCTTGCCCACTATTGGGGACAAGTGCTGTGGGATTGTAGGATAGGTTCTTAAAAATTATGCCGCCTCTCATACCGCGGCCCCCGTTCAGGTTTTGGGTCTTTTGGTGTGTCCGTGTTGGGTGTTGTTTAGGGAAGATAACCTGAGTATCAGGTTGCCCCTTTTTTGCTGAAAATCAGTCAATACTACGTGGTTGGATTCCACGAAAAAACTGTAGGCCCCTTCGTTGCTGGTGTTAATAAAAATTTACAAAAGCATTATATTTGACGTGTATTTAAAAAAAGTAAGTGTTAATATATAAAAAAAAAAAAAAGTCAATTTAAAATACATATAAACGCATAAATTCATTTAAATTAAAATGTATAATAAAAGAATATTAAAAATAATATACGTTTAAAAAGTATAATAAAATACAGTATAAAAAGATATGTTTATAGACAGTTATACTTTAAAAATCACATAATAATAAAATAAGCATAAACATTTTACCGATTCATTTTCCCTCTTTTTAAAGAAATTAACTACACTCCAAATTAAAAGGGGCCGTCTCGTTTACAAAAAAACTCATGAATTCAAATTTATTTGAAAAAGCTGTTATTATCTTGGAAAGGTTCAGTCCTTTTTGGTAATGGAAAAATAGGTACTTATTGCTTCATTTACTAAGCCCAAATTAAACATATTAAACTTGCAATTTTTTAAAATTGAAAAAAAATTTAAAATTTTTAAAACAAAAATTTTTGCTTTTAATTATATGTTTTATAATGAAATTTCCCCTCCCCAAAATTACCCCAAAAAGGGGGGGAAACAATACCCCAATAAAAAAAGGAAAGGAAAAAAAATGAAATTGAAATATATCGTTCTTGTTAAATAAATGTAAAAAAAAAAAAAATCTTTTAAAAAAAAAAATCGTGTATAAAATTGAAGCCATGGAAAAAGGGAATTTATTAATAATATAAAGAAAAAAAAACAATTTTAGATATTAAAAAAAAAAAAAAAAAAAAAAAAAAACAATATGAATTTTAAAATGATAATGTCCAAAATACAATACTAATAAATAATGTTAAACGTTTACAGGGCGCTATGTGTTAAGACGAATTTTGGTTTTGGGCTTTTTAAAAAAAGAAAAAATAATTTGGTGAGTTTCGATTACAAAATTTCCCTTAATTTAAAGTGCAAAAAAAACAGTGATATTTAAAAATGATTAAGAAAAATATAAATAAAAAAGTGGGTGAGGATATTATAGCTAGTCAAAACAGTGCGTTATCTTCCATACACGTTACTTCCGGCCGGAGGGAACTGTATGGGAGAAAAAAAAAGGATAGAGCCCATCAAATTTTTGAAGGGGTTTTAAGCAGGACAAAGGGGGTAATGTGGCCAGGAAGACTCATGTAACTCCAAACGGATAAAAAACCAGATTCAGTACGCACAGTGGGAAATGAACAACTGTTTTTGGGGGGAAAAAAGACCTGGGAAAAGGCAGGGAAATTTTTAAATGCAAACCAGTTTCTTTTCCTTTTTTGTAAAATACCGAAAAAAATAAAGAGTAATTCGCCCAAACCACCTCTTTTGGACAAAGGAAAATTGTTTTTTTTTTAAAACTCATATTTTTTTCAATATAATAATACAATTTTTTATATAATTATAAAAATATATATATATATATATATATTTTTATAAATTTTTTTTACTTGGACCTCACTAAATTTTTTCAAACTGGGGGAGGCCAAATGTGTATAAAAAGTTATATTAAATAAATGAAAAAAAATTTAAATAAATGTTTAAAAATTTGTTTTAACAAAAAAAAATTTTGACGGTCGCCTTAGTCTAAAATAAATTAAAAATTAACCATATTAAAACATTTAGTTTTAATTTTTAAAAAATTTTTAAAAATTTAACTATCTTCAGTACTTTCCACTATAACTACCCCAGTGTCTAATAAGATTTACTCAAAGGGGATTTCACTTCAAAGTGTTTCAGAGGAACATCAAATAAGTTAGTGGCCTTTGGGGTTTCTGTCAACAATTTTTTCAACCCCTTTTAAGGTCTATAGGCCCGTAACGAAGGATTTCTATTTATTAAAAAATTTCAAAACTTATAACATTTAACATTTTTTTTTAATTTAAAAAAAAAGAGAATTTAATTTTATTACGAACCCAAATTTTTTAGGAATAAAATATTGAATGACAAAACGTGAAAAAAAATATTTTTATTTTTTTAGTCAAAATCTATAGTAAAACAAAAAATTTCTATCAGAAACATTATAAATCATGTTAACAGCTTTAGCTTAAGTAAGAAGAAAAAAGTAAACACATCAGGAAAATCAAAGGAACATTATTTTTAATTTTTGTATTTTTTTACCTTTTAATATATTATTTAAAATTTTTTCTTGGCCCTTTTTTTTATTTTTAATCACTAAAAGCTTTTACATTTTTTCAAAAATTTTTTTTTTAAAAAAATATAAATTTAAATTTTATTTTTAACAAATTTGGAATTTTTAATTTAAATTCAAATAAATGATGGCAAAATTTTTATTTAGTAACTTATTTTAACAAATTTAAAACTTCCAAAAATTTTAATTTATAAAATTTTTACATCTAAAAATAAGAAAAAAAATTTTGTTATTCATTTTAATTTTATTAATTATACTAAGTTATTTTAAACGGTTATATAAAAAAAACAAAAAAATTACGTGTGAAGATTAAAATATATTTGAAATTATTTAAATTTTGCTAAGAAATATTTTATAATCAATTGAAAGGGATTTTTTTTTTTAAGGTTGCTTAACCTTTTAAAAGTTTAAGTGTGAGAAATTAACCCCCTTTTTCCATAATTTTCACCCTAAAAAATTAAATAAAAAAATACAGGATAATTTTTGGACTCCTTACTTTCTAAAAGCCTATAATTAAACCCACTTTCCCCAAATTAAACATGGGGAAGCTGCCCCCAAAAGAAAACAAACGGGGAAATATTATACTCAGTGGGCCAATCCTTTTCCCCCCTAGGGGGAATTGGCTGGGGAACGGGAAATAGCTTTTAACTGGATAACCCCCCAAAAAAATAATTTAGGAAAATCGTCTTTTGCAAATTAAAACTGTTGTTGATATTTAGACAAACATCATTTTACAGGGTGTCCAGCTTCGACTGTACATATTGTTTGAATGGTTTGTCATTTCAATAAAGCAAATAATTTCAATATAAAAGAGTCCTATCTCGATTTTTTGTTTTTTTCTGTTTTGTTTTTTAAAAAAAACAAAAAATTTACAAAAACCGTTTTTTAAAAAACAATAATGAATTTTTTATATAAAGTTAATTTAAAAGACACATTTTTAGTAAAAGTTTTACAGCATAATATTTTCATTTCAAAATGGCGGCTTGTATAAAACATTTCAAAGTCAAATATAAAAAAAATACATATTTTACTAAAAATTGTTAGGACATATTTGTAGACCAAGTTATGCAAATTCACAGATGCCAACTTTAGGGAATGGTTGTTAAAACCACATAAAATACTTATTTATCCAATATATCCATTAAATTGGCATATCGTTAAAATTTCAGCATATTTGGTTTACATATATTGATTGGTATTTTACCATAAGTAATTTTTCCTAACGTTTTTGGGGTAAAAATGGGTAGATTTTTTAGTATAAAATGTGAATTTTTTAAATTCAATTTTGATACGTAAATTCAGTTATTGTAGGCTATGTCATACAGTTTTTGTGATATTCGAATATTAAAATCATGGAAAAAACGACACACATAGAGGACCTGATCAAAAATTCAGATATTTATACATATTAAATGGCATTATTTGTTTGTATTACCTGAGAGAAATTATCACTAAAATATGTGACAGTCGAAGTGGGACATCCTGTTTAAGTATTATATAAAAAATAAACATTCTTGTCAAAACAACAAATCAATTTAATACGTTTTTAAACTCATTTTTTTTTTTGTCTAATTAGTATTATTGGTGGAACTTAATTTTAGTTTATTGATCAAGTGGTAAATTGTAAGTTAAATGAATTTTTAAATTATATTTATTCACATCATACACATCAATACCATGTACGTGTATAGTTTGGTCGGGGGATTATTACCACAGTACGTGTTATGGTAGTGGGTGGCGTGGGTCAATACCAAGAGTACGTGTATGGTTGGGGTGCGGTGGGTCAATACCACAGTACGTGTATGATTGGGTGGGTGGGTGTTCATACCAGTGTACGTGTATGGATGGGGTGGGTGGGTCAATAACAGAGTACGTGTATGGTTGGGTGGGTGGATCAATACCACAGTAGTTGTTTGATGGGGTGGTGGGTGGGTTCAATACCAGAGTAAGTGTATGGTTGGGGTGGGGGGTCCAATACACAGTACGTGTATGGTTGGGTGGGTGGTCCATTAGTCAAGTACGTGGATGAATTGGTGGGGTGGGTCAATACACAGTTCGTTGTATGATTGGGTCGGGTGGGGTAATACCAGAGTAGTGTATGGTTGGGTGGTGGGTCAATGTAACACTGGTACGTGTTGGTTGGGCTTATGATGGGGTGGGCTGGGTCTATACCACAGTACGGTATGGCTTGGGTGGGTGGTGTTCAATACAGTGTAAGTGTATGTTTGATCACTTTGTTTTGACATTTAAGTTTTTGAGTATTAGGGGAATTAAGTCGTGTTAAATAGTTTACGTAGTTTGAAATAACGTAGTTCAATTTTTATAATTTTACAATGATTATATATATATACGATAAACCAGGTGTTATTTTGGTAATCTCAGAATAAATGGTTTTGATTAAACTGTTTTTTCCGTCAGAAAATATTGTGAAAAAAATATTAATGTTTTCAGTGATTAAATAGTTCAGTCGTTGTTTATATTGCTACTCTAAGTGTCACGGTTTTGTGGTTTGGGTCGTGTTTTTATATATTAATTTATTGATACGATTGTGAAATTCTTGATTGATGGGACTTCATAAATGATTACATCGAACTGTTATCTACGTGATGCTTTCTAAAATGATCGTTTTTCAGTGTGATCGCTACAGTGTAACTTAATGGGCAATCAGAACTTATTTGTTGGACACTTTTAATCTTATGGCTATATTTTTTCTCCGTTCTCGTATATTTGCGTTAGATTATGTTAATTCTGCACAACTTATACGTAGACTCTTATCATAAGCTGGCTGATGTAGACTTGAAATTTATAAACTTACTAGTGTCCAATTTATTCTGTCACTAGAATAATCAGGTGGGTCTTAGACACCTACGATTGTATTTAAAACCCATTGTTTCAATAGTAATTGTACAACATCATGGCTATAAATAAAATGGTAATAGCATTCAAAAATAAGTTATTCAGAACTTATTAAATATTTATTAGTAAATTTTTTATTTAATCCTTATCAATAAGTTTACAAAAAGAAAAAAAACCATCTAATTTGTATTACCAAAATTAATAAACACGACTTTCTGAAATAAACTACCAATATCTCTATGTAATTGCTTTTAATATTTGCATACGGAGTGTTGTAAGTACGTTTTTTTTTTAAAATCGTCTTCATCATTTTGATTTAGGATACTGCAATTATATAGATTACTAAAATTGGTAAAATAATTCTAAATATTAAAAGCAACCATTTCAGTAGAACTTAGCATGGATTTATTCAAATTACAACATGATAACGGTAAGATAGGGAGTAAATCGGTTGGACTTTGATGAACAAATCAATAACAAAACTAGTTGTACCAGTAATGTAAAGTCCATCCTAAATGGCACATTCAGATGATAGGACAGTGACGTATGTATTTCAATAAAAATACTTAAACTTTTAACAAATGTTCTTTTTTTACTATCTAGTACTTAGGAGATTGCTAAAGTAATTTACTAACTTTAGCACTTCTTAGAGCAACTAATTATATTTTCCTTATTTATATAATCAGTAGCTTAGGCTTCATACAGTTACCAGTATATAATGTGGAGGGAAACCATTGGTTAAGAATTTCAGCAGATTACATTTTGGTTGGGTACCTTTTTAAACAGAGTTTGTTGTTATTCTGAGTACAAAATTGAATATAAACAAACTTGGCTATTCCTCAAAATATAAAAGGTAACCGCTATTTAAGTATGGTACTTTTTGTTAATGGTTGAGTGTAATATGCCAAGGCAACATAGAAATTGTATTAACAAGTGATTATTACGTTTATTTATTATTTAAATTTATATATTATCATTGTCTCATTAATATTGAAAATTAATAAATGTTTTATATAATGTGTCATTTGTAGATATAAACTCTTCGAAAATTTCTATTTTCGTATAGCAAATATATTAGTTTTCAATGGTTTGTAATGCAAGTATTTGGTGTATCAGCATTTATTTTTGATTATCGACGTATTTCCAGCTTTTTGCTTGGTAAAACGTACTTAGGTATTTCAAGACATTAAAAATTTGTATTTCACTATAACATGATAAAATGTAGATCAATGGATATGTTTAATGAATTTTTTTTAGTTGGGCCCGATAGGATGAATTAGGTTTTGTTATATAATAATTTTTAAAACCCTCATTTTGATATAAACCTTATGCTGGTGCATTACTTCTGAGTAAATATTTAATTGTTGATTCGAAGAGAAACATGAACAAAATATAAAGACGTCATATTGAGTGGTGGTGCTTGGGGAAACGTGGTGTCAAATTACCCCTTTCCTCTCCCGTAGGAGATTTCACAGAGTATGCATTCGAAAAGGGAAAGTAACAATCTATGAGGGAGTTATAATACATAATAATAAAACTCATATTGTATATTATTTTAATAGTGTCAGCATGGTTTGGAATTAAAAAAATACCTTTTTACAAATAAAGCTTTGAAAGATAATTTTTTTTAAATAGTTTTGAACATAAGTCACTGCATTGTTTGTAGACCTAAGTACGGCATTTTATATGGTAATTCATAAAGACATTATTGATAAACATCAGTACTGTCAATGTCAATGCCTTGAAGGCAGTAAATTGTCATTTATATCCTCTTACCTGTGAAATCTCACTCAGTTTGTGAAACTGGGTAATCAGAGATTTGATCGTCTACCGGTGACAATCGGTATACCCCAGGGTTCTGCTTTTAGCTCCTTCTTATTAGCACTTTAAAAACATATTTACCTACCTTTATTCAAAATAAAACCATTGTATATGCATAGGAAACGACACTTCTGACTTCCAACAACAATTCAGAACTGAATATTGTCATTCATAACTAAATAAAGGAAAGTTCTGCACTATAGTTTGATCTCAATGGTCTAATTGTTAACAATAATAAAACAGACAGTTTTATTTTTATTATTTATTATTAAAAATATATTATTACAAATTTAATTAAGTATATTTTACCTTATAATAGAAATGTTAAATTGGTTAGAATACATCTGCACGACAAACTTAGCTGGGGAGCTTACACCAATCCTCTTCGTTCTCATCTCAAGAGTGATTGAATGTCTAAAATTAAATAAGAGTCAGTATATTTACTAAAGCAAATTTTGGCCTGTACTGCCTAATATTTATTTACAGTATTGTGGATGTTGGTAATGTATAGACTTGTAAGTAATGTTTTGTAAATTCTGTTATTCTGACGATAACTTGTTTTCTTAATATATATTATTGCTAACTTTAATTTAATCTCAACTTGTTCCGTGAAAGGGGGTAGATGTGTACTCAAAATATCAGATAGCAAAACCTAATTGATCTAAGACATTCAAGTCTCAGTAAAGCCCGTTCAAGGAATATTTTTATCTTGTAAAAATGGAGTAAGCTTGTTAAATATCTATGAAATTGGCAACAAAAAACGCATTTTACTCCTTGGGGTATATATTCTCAGTAATTTACAATTTCAGCCATTTATATGTAGTTACTTACAATGGTGAGATTAAATTGTATTTTATACGAAGATAGTTTTAGAATATCATATTATGATTTAGTCAAAACATGAATTGTGTGCTGGACGACAGTAACTAATTCTTGATTCTTAAAATGTAGAAAAAAACGTGTTGTAAAATATCATTAAAACCTCTTCCCTTTTACTTCAGGGATTTCACAAAGCTAAACAAGATTTACATTCAAGAAAGATAAAACTTATGTATGCAAAGAGGGAAAGGAACAAAACATGAAAACGTTATATTGAGTGATGTAACTAGGAAAACGTGGTGTCAAACATCAATGTGCCTATTTCTACAGCCTTAATATACTTTACAAAGTAAATTTAGCTCTAAGTAAATAAACTGTTGTGGCACAAGAGATACTTTCCAGGTCTAAAATAAATCTGAATATTGACTAAAAAAGTAGCTTTGCATTTTAAAGTCTTAAATATAAATAAATTAAGCAGGTTTTTTTGTGAGGCGAGGAGGTAAATATTATTTTACGAACCAGGTGTGGTGCTCCCGGTTTCCCAAACTACCTACTAAAACTCCCTGTTCTATTAAGACTAGCCTGGAACCGTTCATCACATTACCTCGTGAAAGGCTTGGGTTTTATATGTCTTAAATGTATTCCCTAGTATAAACCATTAAGTTAGCGGTCTCGACCTGTTTTGTTTTCACGAAGTATGCTCCCAACATACCTGGCCATACGGTTCCAGGTGTCTCCCCCCCCCCCCCTACGACATGATCCGGGTCGAAGTCATGGAATTCGGTAGTAAAGGTGACTTTTCTCAGGGCCCAACGGTCACAATGGGAAAAAGTGTGCTCCACTGTATCCAGGACATCAGAATAGTATGTCCACCAGGTCTTCCCCATCTTTGTGCAGGTAGAAGCGGAAGGATCCATGACACGAAAAAACTACTTCACGAGGTACCCGACTTCCAGTAGGCATTTACAAAAATTAACTTTCCCATTTTAAGCTAAGAAAATAATATTAAACTTTCTAGAAAGAGGATCTTCATTGTAGCTTTTTAAAACTTTAAGCTATCGTGATTTATTAAAGAGCGAATTGAGTTCGGATTTTCAGCTTTCTACTAATAAAGAATTTTGTTTGGATGTAATGCCCGACCTATGCTCTCATTTAAGATTTAAGACTCCTTGTGGACCATCAGTATGATATGATATAAAATGGCAGCTACATAAAAAAATAGATTAATAGATGCAGTAATGATGTACCAAGTTTTATTGATTTACCTGTAATCATTCAAAAACTATTAATTTGTTCCGGAACTTTTCCTTCACACGTATATAACTGGAACGACTAGTATCTTGATTTGCTGTTGAGTTCAAATTACGAGTGGATACGACAAGCTTTTGAACAGAACTATTACCATTTGAGTCTTTTACAAAACCAAACATTTTCACTCTGATGCAAATAGCACCTATCACATTCAGCTCAAAACACAATCCTTTGAACGAAGTTCAAAGACAAGCGAAATACGGTGTCGCCAAGAAATGCCAAATATTAACTTGTCAAAAACATTTCAAGTTTTCTGTTTTCATGCTGTTAGGCATAACATTTTTTTATATTTTTGAATTATTTTCTATTTTATTAATAAAACAACTATAACCTTTAACATGACCTTTATAAACGCTCAACTGAAGACCTTTTATGTTTGATAACGGTAAAACAATCAGTAAATCATCATATTTCAGTTTTTACAAAATAATGCCTGATTTTGTGACTATTATTGCAGTTGTTCAGATTTTTATTGTTTCCTTGAGTTTATACAGTTATGTTCTTGTCTTATGTTGGAACAAAAAATAAAATAAATGTAATTATTTTAATGATTCCAAAATTATTTAACCTTGTCCCTTATCTCCCTTTCTTCTGCAGTTTACAGGTATGAAACTATTGATCAATAACATTTAAACTATATAAAAAAATGAATCATTCAAACGTATCCAATGATAAGGCAGACACAAATAAGAAGAGACAAGTCAGTTATGCAAGCGTCCCTCATTAGTGGAAGGAAGTAATCCTTTTCGAGAGCTAGGCAATGAAATGAGGTTGGGCTGAGCTCTTGCCTCGACAACAGTTTTCACTTAACACTTCTCTAAAGTCATTTATTGTTCATCTCAACATTTCTTAGCAGAGATTTTATAAAATGGCCACTTTGATATATTTAAATGTTTTAAATAATTTTACATGAATAACTTAAATAATTTTATGATTAAATAGCTTTTTTAATTGTTTAAACAGGTAACCAGAGTAAAAGAGTGAGTGCATATGTTTGCTAGGTGTATGAAATAGTACACCTACATGTTTATAAATATAGTATAAAAACTAGTAGTAGAGAGTGCTCGCCAATGTTAGTGTAGGGCAAATATACAATGTGCCTGACGAAATGTATTACCAAACTTAAATTTAATTATGTCATTCTTATAACAAGCATCACTTAGTAATAATTCAATAGTTTGATTTATATATATGAGCTATAAGCTATATATTGTTCATTTGTATGATCCGTGATTTCACTTTTCAGTTTCCTAGTAACGTTACTTTAAAATACACATAAAACCTGAATCCAGTTTTTGTAAAACAAAAATATTTAACTGTACGATATTTAATAAAATTCATTCAGTTATGATTGTAAATCCACATCTCTCACCAGTGTTATGAATCTTTTAACAGGGGTAATCTATGAGTAATCCTGCCTCATAAAGAAAACAATGAGTCGTTTCACAAACGAGACGGCAGATTGAAGTGGCCGTTAATAATAGATGAAGTCAAGTCTCCTGTGTGCGGACTGTAGTCAAGGTCTGAGCTGCCTAAGGCCAGTTTCAGTTAAATGTATTCAACTGTATTTCAGAATACAGGATAAATGTACATATATTTTCCTTTATTCATATCACAACGTCTAGATAAAATAATAAACACTTTCAATAACATCTAGTTAGGACAAATCAAATATCCTTTATTGTAAAAGTATAATATCGCATAATTGCGTCATTACAATGATAACAAATGTCAATACTAAAATTAAAATTACCAAATATATACATAATCTTATCAAAGGAACTAAACATTATGAAACTGACTGGCAGTCAGGAATTCCTCAATATTATAAAAACAATGCGACACCAAATAACTCTGGACCCTTTTAGAAAACACATTATCTTCACGTCTTGCTTTGAGTGAGGCTGGCAAAATGTTAAATAGATTGTTCCCGTTAAGAAATAGATTTGTTCGAAGAAGTGCGTTTTATTTTAAATGTGTATTATAGTAGTTATGCCTAATCTGATATTATAGTTATGTTCTAGTTTGTTTGTTTTAAAAAGGTGGAAATTTATATGCACAAAATAGGAAGACACTGCGGATGTAAATAGATAATAATAATAATAATAATAAATCCTTTATTGCATGGACAATATAAAAATATTGTATCGCAAACGTCAGTATTAAAATTAATTAACCTAAGTCTTTAATTTAAACAATCATTCATAACAATAAATACACAGAAACATACATACAAGGTGGGCATTCACACAAATCTACCTATAGTGTTTGAAACTCCCACAAAAGTCCACGGAATGTGTCTAGCCAAATAAGTTGGTCTCCCAGTCGTGTGCTAGGAACTCTCCGATGCTGTAAAAAGCCTGGGACAACAGTATGTCTCTCAAGCGGGTCTTAAATATTTTTGAATTTGGAGCAATTTTAATTTCTTTAGGTAAGCTGTTAATTAATTTGACACCCACCTGCGAGGGCAGGTGTTGATAGACTACCGTTCTGTGTTGCCCAGTACGGTAGTCATCTCTGCCTCTAGTATTATAATTATGTAAGCCACTGCCCCTTATCAGGTTGCATTTTGACATATAATATAGAATTGGTTCTAGAATATACAATCAAGGCAGAGTCAACAGCTTGGGTTGTTTGAACATTGGTTAGCAATGGTTGCAGATGAAATATAAGTGTATTTATATTATTAAAGATATACCTACAAGGAAAATCCGTACACCTACGGAATATTTCTAACTGCCCTCTTTTGCTATCTAAAAAAAAGCTTTTTGCACTCAAGTCCCCAGATTTGGATTCCATAAGCCAATACAGCATAAATTAGCCCATATTATACAGCAAGTAAAGTTTCAACACAAAGATTCCCGACCCAAATCTTTGACAGAGTAAGTCAAGATGTGTTTTGAATTTTTGTCGTTCCTGATACCCAAAAATGTTGTTTCATCAGAAGTAGCAATTTTCTGTTAATCTAAAACACGCGACAGATGTTTTTGTACTCTCCCCTCCACCAATTACTTATTAAGAACTCAATAATACTAGTTTTTTATCATTAATACATAGTTTATTTTCACTCAAACATTGTAAGAGTGTGTTAGCCTGCTTGAACGCCTCCACCTCAAGCTCTGAACGACTGTGAGCTGAGACAGAGTGAGGTGTTATCTGCGAACTAGCTGACTTTACCATTTGTAACAGACAATAATAAAACATTATGTCGTTTCCCATGCATTCATGAAATATAATGAACTATACACTTAACCTACGTATTTGAGATAAGCTATCTTTATTTAACTATAATTTATCTTGAAATATACAAATAAATATATTTATTTCAAGAGCATTAGTTAACACTCCTTAAGTAACATTATATACTACTAGAAACGTTTAGTTATATTTTGAATTTATATATTATTAAGAATCCTATCGTCAAGATATGGTGGAATATGCATTTCGAATGAGTGTGACAAATGAATTTGTGAGAATGTAATTTTGTTACAAACTAAGACTGACTATTACCATTATCAAGACTATTACTTAGAAAGTGTCGTTAAATTAAATTAAACAGCCCAATGACAAATTGTTTGATCTATTTCCAAATTTCTTATGACTTTGATTGGGAACGAACTGAGAACATTTGACTTTTGCTTAAAAAAGTATGCTGCCGACAGTTTGCAATAAAGAGTAAGGGTCATTAAATTTTCTCAATTTTATGAAATTTTGTGCTTGTAGAGATGAATATATACATTTTAAGGAAATCTGTACCTATTTTTATCTAAAATTGACACAGCATGGACTTTTGGTGCTACTAAGTAGTAATGCTATTTTGGAAGATCCTTAACATCCTATTGAGTTGATCCATAACATCATATTGGGTTGATCCATAACATCCTATTGAGTTGATCCATAACATCCTATTGAGTTGATCCATAACATCATATTGGGTTGATCCATAACATCCTATTGAGTTGATCCATAACATCATATTGGGTTGATCCATAACATCCTATTGAGTTGATCCATAACATCATATTGGGTTGATCCATAATATCCTATTGAGTTGATCCATAACATCATATTGGATTGATCCATAATATCCTATTGAGTTGATCCATAACATCATATTGGGTTGATCCATAACATCCTATTGGGTTGATCCATAACATCCTATTGAATTGATCCATAACATCATATTGGGTTGATCCATAACATCCTATTGAGTTGATCCATAACATCATATTGGGTTGATCCATAACATCATATTGGGTTGATCCATAACATCCTATTGAGTTGATCCATAACATCATATTGGGTTGATCCATAACATCCTATTGAGTTGATCCATAACATCATATTGGGTTGATCCATAACATCCTATTGAGTTGATCCATAACATCATATTGGGTTGATCCATAACATCCTATTGGGTTGATCCTTAACATTACTACGGGAACTTTTCCTTTTTATCAATGTTCAAGTTATTTTATAACTAATGACGTAGTTATAAAATCTATGTTTTTATAATTCTTTTTATAACGTTAGTTAATAGTTAGCGTAAGACAATCATCTAAACTGATATACTTTATAACTTTTCTTCAGAACGCCGAATAAACGGTTCATGATAAACTGTTAATGTTTTTCATTTGTAATTCGTACTAGATATGATGTACTTTAAAATAGTAAACATCTAGTGGATCAGGTATTTAAATAAAATCACTTTTATAATAGACATATTGTAAGATAGTATTTCAATGAGTTAAAAGTGATGAAGAGTGTTACTGTTGTTGGTTGAAGGGTTTTCATTCGTTTTGATGATTAGGAATTGTGGTTCACAACTTGTTGTTTTTTTCTGCAATATGAAAATGTTTCTGGAGCCAGAAAGTAATATTTATGACGGACCTATAAAAAATGTATTTGCGAAATGAAATGAAAAAATGCCTTCTCTAAAGTGAAGAAGTTAGTCGTCTCTAACACCTAACCTCAAAACGTGATACCATTGTGAAACATGGTTAACAAAATTATTAAGTTCAGGAAATTATCAAAACAAACAAACCAATTTAACTGAAATAACCGTAATGAGCTGTGAATAAAATACTTATAGTAGGGCCTATAACCATTGTAAGTTAAACTAATGTTAAACATAATGAAGACATGTCAAACTGTTAATGTTTTTCATGTTAAATTCGTCCTAGATATTATGTACTTAAAAATAGTTAAAGTCTAGTGGATTTAAATAAAATACTTTTTTAATGATAAACGAAACATATAAACATTACAAACATTACATTTTAGTAAAAAAATATCACCTAAAGAGTGATTATCATAGTCATTAAACCTTATTATTTATGTAAAAAACAAAGCCTTTTAAATTTTGTGTTACGGTTTCTGTTCAGTACTTATAACTTATATTTTAAGGTTTTATAATAGCATTTAATGTGTTAACACTTTAGCATTAAGAAATAGTTTTTAAGCCAAGAGCGCATTTTAAGTTGTATTATTTTTTAATTTGAAATATCTCAACAGAGAGAGAGAGAGAGGGGGATAACGCTTTCTAAAAGCGACATAAATCAGGCGATATGACGTAGTCAGTCGTCGTGAAATCTGATTGGTTAGAATGCACTGTTCTAAAATCGTTTTGCACCACGCGGGGTTATGCCACGCCACTCTGTCTAGAAACTCTGTCTAGAAAACTCGGTCTTGTAACGTCCCTCTCACAGCACACTTCTCTAATATACACTTTTGGAGGCCCTCTGCCTCGTGCTGTTTCTATATTGTTTCTCTAAATCTCTGTTAACCACTCTTAAACGTCTTTTAATATTTTTGTGTGTGATATTTTGTACATTTAATTTCTTGTGTGAACTCCCGCCATAGTTTGTGCTTCAAGATCTTCTTTGTGCGTGCTTCCGTGACAGATGAACTTTGCGAGAAGCGTTCTACCGCGATTCGTGTAAGAAGACTCAAGATAAAATGAAGTGAGAACTGTCGTTCGTTGCGTTTCCCTCCAAGACATTGATGGACCTCGCTACCACCTCACCAACGGTTGTCTCTGGACCTTCCCTCATCTAATTGGAATATTGGACAAGGTACTGTTTTCATCATTTCATGTGTGTAACTTTAGTTATTTTTGTAAGCATATTGCTCGACATTTTGTCCCATTTTGCAACAACAAATTATCCACAAACTCTCTATAGACATTAACATTTTTTGGGCGTTTTTTAATATAAAAATTCCCTGGTCCTTCGAATCAACTTATATATAAATATTTAATTTTCTCATCTCTCTCATTTACCGCTCATAGTTTTGGTCATTTCGAACCGGATTTCTAGGATACAGTTCTTTGGAAATACAGAAACTCTAATTTGTGGATAATAGAAAGCACGATTCACTTCAGTTTTCGCCATTTGCAATTGTTGTCTTTCTTTGCAGTTTGCGAAGGCCACGCCCCTAGCCCAATACCAGGCGCATTGCTTACGAAGAATCACGAACTTCTCCGAAGCGTGCCGATTCGAGGTACGCAGTATTGATTTTCTCAACCCCTCACTCTCTCTCAGGCTGTCTGCAGCACATCCGCTCTATAGCGCATGCGCTGACAGTTGTCAACTCTTTGTTTGTTTACTTTATTGACAGTACGCTACTCACATATCATGTGGTAGTCACTAGCATTAGTCAATGCTTCTCATTATAAGGATTTTAGCAATGGCTAGTTAATTCATTTATGTAAATAAGCTTATATATATTTAATCCTAAATTAAATTATTATCTTTTATTCTATTTTTCTAATTAGCATTCGAAGGCTAATTAAATACAAAAGGTGTTTTATACGGCTTTTATTGTACAATATATTGCTTTCTCATTCTGTTTTTGTGAGGTCAACTATTGTCTCTTATTGTGTATAGTCAATTAGCCTAGTTTAAGTCTCTTTTGGTAAAGCAGTTAAGCTTTATTAAACACACATTTCTCTGCTAGGGTAAACAAATTTTGTTTAGCTAATTACCTAATTCATATTTATTGTATTTGTGCTGAACTAATAATTAATTAACTAACTATACAAAACTAGTTATGTACATTTATAGTTTTGTACACTCTCTCTGAAATAAGCAAGAATTAGCTATTTATCATGTCTCTCTCTAATGTGTTATTACCATAAGCTTATTGGAAGCTAATTAACTAAAAATAATTAGTTCTCTGATCTCTCATTGAAAATAAAATTTATACTTTTTCCTTGCTCTCTAGTGTTCATACACATTGCTACTAACAAATCTAGCTATCAAAGCAAAGTTCTCAGTGGAACCAATCAAGACTGCAATTGTTATAACATTGCAGATTAAGCTTACCTCTCACTTTGAATCTCTTATTTATTTGTTTGTTTATTTATTGTTCTTATTGCAAAATAATTTGTGATGTCTCTGCCGATATTTTAATACTGTAGTAAATAAGTCAAAATAGATATAAATAAAACATGGAAAATTATATTTAGCGACTTAGTGCTCTGCTCACAACAGTGTCTTGTATTTCATATCTACATTTAATTTTGTTTTACTACTTACTGTATCTGAAAAATTCAAAATGGCTCCTAAAGTTTCTGATTTCAAGGCGGCTCTCTATACTCGTCTCACAGCGTTAACTAAAGCGCGCTTCGCTAAAATAAAAACTCAAGTTGAAGAATTCACTACGCAAAAGGAGCTTCTTACGCCTGCTCAACTGAAGAGCTTATCAACCATCTCTAATGAAGTCAAGAAAAAGAAAGCTGATTTTGAGGCTAACCTGCAACGAGCCTTAAATCTAACGGATGATGAGGCCATTGAAGACGAAGTCTTAGCGGAAGATCAGGACTCTATTAACGAGGTCTACGCTCATATTCTTGGTATAATCGAAACGCTACTTCCAGTCGAAGAACCCAAAACACCCTCGGCTTTGAGTGACGTCAGTATGACTCCTCAGGTCTCTAGTGTCTCTCAGGTCCGTCTGCCAAAATTAGAATTACAAAAATTCTCGGGCGATCTTCTGACTTGGACTTCCTTTATCAATTTATTTGATACAACCATTCACCGTAATGCCAGTCTTAGTGCAGTAATGAAGTTTCAGTACTTATTGAGCGTTTTGAGCGGCGAACCTTTAAACCTAATTAAAGGACTCAATCTAACCTCTGCTAATTACTTAATAGCATACGACCTCTTACGGGATCGCTACCATAATTCCCGGAGGTTACAAACTCTCCATTTGAACCAGTTACTGGACCTGCCTCAAATTAGTTCGTCCTCAATCAAGGGTCTCAGACTATTTGTCAATCAATATACAGAACACTCTCAGGCATTGAAAGCTTTACATTGTGACGTAGGTGAAAACAATCCGCTCCTCTCTGCCCTCATTCTCCGACGTATGGATTCCGACTTACGAAAAAAGCTGGAAGCTTCCCGGTCAACCTCTTCGAATGACGCGTCTGCTCACTCGTTACCGGAAGTCAAAGAAATAATAACATTTTTGAACACTGAATGCAGCCAAACGGAAGATGCCAATATTCATAACGTTCCGCAGGTAAAGGCTTCTACCTATGTTCCTCCTCACGCCCGCAACAAGGTGACTGCGCCAAAAAGGGTGAACTTTCGCTCTAGTGATGTTTCAATGGTCACAACTCACTCTAACTCCGCTCAAACCAAGACTATGCCTCCTCCATGTTTCATCTGTAATCAGAGTGGACATAAAGTCTATTCATGTACGGTTTTCCGTGACAAAACTCCTCAAGAACGACATCAGCTCGTCAAGAGACATAAGCGCTGCATCTCATGCTTAGGCGCTCATGAACTCAAGGAATGCCAATCTAAGGCCACGTGTCTCACGTGTTACAAAAAACACCATTCATTGTTACACTTTCAAGCTGCCTCGGGCAATGCTGCTAATCAGCCAGTCCGTAGTAACACAGCTCATGACGTCTCCAGTACACGTCATCGCTCTAGTGAGAACCATAACGATTCTCAGGTGACTCTCGTTTCTCAAGATTCACCCCCCTCTATGCCAGATTGTTACACCGTGCTATTAGGCACCTTACTGGTACAACTAAAAACTCCTGAAGGTAGATCCCATGTATTCAGGGCTTTACTTGATTCAGGGAGTATGACGGATTTAATTTCCGAACGTGCCGCTCAACTCTTGGGAGTGCGCCGTACTAAGTCTCAAACTCACATCTCTGGCCTCAGCCAAAGCACGGCAAAACCAAAAGGTCAAACTCATCTCACAATCAGCACTCTATCTGATCTCATCATTGCTCCTGACCAGCCAATGTTAATATTAGATAAATTGACCGTGGATTTACCCAGAGTACCTCTAGCCCCAGAAGTCTACAATAAGACTCAGAGATACATTCTCGCTGATCCCACATTCCATTTACCTGGGCGAATTGACGTTATCCTAGGTGGAAGTATATTTCCAAAAATACTCACTAATGAGCAATTCTCACTGGGGCAGCATATGCCACATGTAATTGGCACGCATTTCGGGTTTGTCGTATTGGGTACTGCTCCCAGCGCACCTTTCGCATCCACTCTCACCTCTACGAGCCTCAATGTCTCTCTACACTCAGCAAGCGACGCAGATCTACATTCATCACTTCAGCGGTTCTGGCTTCAAGAGGAAATTCCTGTATATTCGAAGAAGACCAAAGAAGAAGAACAATGTGATGCTCACTTCGCCACTTCTCACTCTCGAGATGAAACCGGACGCTACACCGTTCGACTTCCGTTTAAGGAAAATCATTCTGCCCTAGGATCGTCTCAGCCTATTGCTGAGCGTCGATTTCATTCTCTCGAACGGAAATTAAACGCTCAACCTCACTTTTCTCAACTCTATCATGATTTTATCAATGAATATCAATCTCTCGACCACATGGCCAAAGTTCAAAAATCCTGATTTAACTAAGCCACACTATTTCCTCCCCCACCATGGGGTGCTAAAGGAAAATAGCTCCACCACAAAACTCCGTACTGTCTTTGATGCGAGTTGCAAGACCAGTACTGGTGTTTCTCTCAACGATATCTTATTAACCGGACGCAAACTCCAAACAAATATTTGTGACATACTACTTCACTTCAGGCGTCACAATATTGTTTTTTGCTGTGACATCCGTCAGATGTATCGGCAAATCCGAGTACATCCAGATGACCGGAAATTTCAACTTATCTTATGGCGTGACCATCCCAAGGATCCTCTCTCAACTTATCAGTTGAACACTGTTACTGACGGCATGAATACCTCTCCCTACTTGGCGATCAAGACTCTGCACCAGCTTGCAGACGACGACGGTGGGAACTTCCCCTCCGCTGCATGCGTGCTGAGGACTCAGACCTACGTGGACGACATCATCTCCGGTGCGGACACAGAGGAAGCGGCCTTAGAACTGCAGGAGCAGCTCATCCGTCTACTGCGTCAAGGAGGTTTCGAACTCCGGAAGTGGGTCTCTAACTCTACTCGCCTACTCCAAGCTCTGCCGGAAGGACATCGCGAGTCTCCAGTGTTTCTGCAAGAATCTCTATCTCCGCAGTTCTCTATCCTTGGTTTACATTGGTCGCCTACCACTGATTGTTTCACATACACTCTTAACATACCGCCTGACGAGCGCCCGACCAAACGCTCTGTCTTGAGCTTAATAGCCAAGATATATGATCCCTGTGGATTTCTCTCTCCTTGCATAATGCAAGCAAAATGCTTTATGCAACTCCTCTGGACTACAGGTCTGTCTTGGGATGAACCCTTGCCATCCGAACTTGCCGAAAAATGGCACTCATTCATCACTGACGCGCAGCACATAGTGCATGTCTCAATTCCTCGAGGTATCGACTTCAAGTTCAACCCTCCTGCTGCTCCCCACCAAGGTGGATTATGGGAGAACGCTGTGAAAAGCACCAAACACCACTTACGTCGTGTCATGGGAGACCACATCCTGACACTGCCAGAATTTATGACACTCGTCACTCAGATAGAGGCCATGCTAAACTCGCGGCCACTCACTCCACTCTCCAGCGATCCTGCTGACTTCTCTGCCCTCACTCCGGGGCACTTCTTGATTGGTGCACCCCTAGCGTCGGTCCCAGAACCCGACCTCCTCGACGCACCTGACAACCGCCTACGACATTGGCAGTTGGTCCAAGCTCTACACCAACGCATCTGGAAACGATGGCAGCTGGAATACTTGCATACGCTCCAGCAACGTTATAAGTGGACCCAACCACGTGAGAATATCAAAGTTGGTGATCTCGTGCTAGTGCACCAGAGCTCTCCGCCCCTCTCGTGGCCTCTGGCTCGTGTTACCGCCGTACACCCAGGGACTGATGGTGTTGTGCGCGTGGTGGACTTACGCACTCCAAATGGACACCTTACTAGACCAGTGGTAAAGGTGTTTCCTCTGCGCACTGACTAAAATCTCTTTTCTAGTTCCGTGCCCCAATCTCTAAAAACTGTGTGGTGTGATTTTCTATTGTGTGACTTTGTTGTTGAAGCCTACAATGCTTCAAGGGGGCCGGAATGTTCAGTACTTATAACTTATATTTTAAGGTTTTATAATAGCATTTAATGTGTTAACACTTTAGCATTAAGAAATAGTTTTTAAGCCAAGAGCGCATTTTAAGTTGTATTATTTTTTAATTTGAAATATCTCAACAGAGAGAGAGAGAGGGGGATAACGCTTTCTAAAAGCGACATAAATCAGGCGATATGACGTAGTCAGTCGTCGTGAAATCTGATTGGTTAGAATGCACTGTTCTAAAATCGTTTTGCACCACGCGGGGTTATGCCACGCCACTCTGTCTAGAAACTCTGTCTAGAAAACTCGGTCTTGTAACGTCCCTCTCACAGCACACTTCTCTAATATACACTTTTGGAGGCCCTCTGCCTCGTGCTGTTTCTATATTGTTTCTCTAAATCTCTGTTAACCACTCTTAAACGTCTTTTAATATTTTTGTGTGTGATATTTTGTACATTTAATTTCTTGTGTGAACTCCCGCCATAGTTTGTGCTTCAAGATCTTCTTTGTGCGTGCTTCCGTGACAGATGAACTTTGCGAGAAGCGTTCTACCGCGATTCGTGTAAGAAGACTCAAGATAAAATGAAGTGAGAACTGTCGTTCGTTGCGTTTCCCTCCAAGACATTGATGGACCTCGCTACCACCTCACCAACGGTTGTCTCTGGACCTTCCCTCATCTAATTGGAATATTGGACAAGGTACTGTTTTCATCATTTCATGTGTGTAACTTTAGTTATTTTTGTAAGCATATTGCTCGACATTTTGTCCCATTTTGCAACAACAAATTATCCACAAACTCTCTATAGACATTAACATTTTTTGGGCGTTTTTTAATATAAAAATTCCCTGGTCCTTCGAATCAACTTATATATAAATATTTAATTTTCTCATCTCTCTCATTTACCGCTCAGTTTCATTTATAATAAGTTAAAACAAAATTTTAATATAAAGGTACGATAGAGCTAAAAACTGTATTAATATCGAACGGTAGTTGATGGATTGAGTGACTGACAGTTTAACCTACTGGTACAACAAATTAACGATTACATATTATGATTTAAAAATAATTTTCACTGTATACTGTGGTCAAAATAATTAAACCATAATTGTACCTTCATTGTATTGCATTAATTATCCTCAGTGTTTGATAAGGTGCATTTTAATTAAGTTTAATTAAATTAATAAAGGATAGTAATGTTATTACATGTAATCAAATTTGATTATCATTGTTTTGTATATTGAGGTTAAAACAGATAACAGGAAAATGACCCACAAATGGAAAGTTCACAAAGAGAATTATCTTTAGAATGTGAATAAGCGTTCATTTCAATTTATTATGCAACAAAATAATAATATATTAATTCATTTTATGTTGACCCAGATTTATGGGATTGGATATAAATTAGTATTCTAAAATTAATGTCTAATATTAATAAAGTGAAATTTTATAGTGAGTTTAAAAGCCTGGGTATAAGTATATTATGAAGGTAGATATTTTATTCCACCTTTCGACTAAAACACGTTTCAAATTAAAGTTATAAACATTTTTTACCAGCTATTAGAACTTACCTAATGTCGTGATGTGTAATAAAAAAGCTTATAAATTGCACTAATGTCAATTTAAAATGTCTGGTAATATATAATTAGGGCCATAACGGTGTGTAACTTCAAATTGAAAATTCACAAAAAAATATTTTCAGGCTATAAAATATAAAATGCTATGGCATATAAGTTTTTTAACAATATACATTTAACATAAGTAATAACTTGTATAATCCCTATAAGAAGAATGCTTAAAATAGAGGTAAGTTTATAAACAGGCCCATATTTTTTGTGTTCGAATGTGAAAACATACATTGTGGTCAGCTTTGTAAGCAACAAAGTTCTACCATATATTAGATCAGGAGGTGGTTAATGGCTGAACATCGTAAAACTTTGATTATACTAAAGGAGTTTGGATCACCAAACGTCCAAAACTATTTTATGATAATTTTGTAGCTAGTTTATTTCATATTATAATGATAGTAAATCTATAACTTCTTAAGTATTGGGGATACTTAGGTAAATTCATAATTATCGAAGTTACATCTTACTCGCTGTTAAACTTTACAATATAAACTTACGATGGGCCCTGCAATATAAAGTTAGCGATGGGCCCAGTTTCTACGACTAGAGTTGTTGGTTAGGGGTCGTTACCCCGGCTTGTGTTCATGAGGGACGGAGACTTATCAATATGACTGTTCAGTTTATCATCAGTTAGTTTAAGATTAACTGAGTTTGTTGTATTCCTTGATATAGGTGATAGACACTAAAAGTACTTAGACATACAAATTTCATGATAGTATGTTAACCTCTATATATGTTACTAGGGGACACTCCTGCACGCTTTGCGTGCCAACCCCGACGGTGCTCTCGAGACGCCTCGAATGACATGTGACTTTTGACTACAAATAATAGTAGATTAACTTATAACGCAAAATCACAATATTAAACTTATTTACAGTATCTCACTCACACTACTTACTTTGCTACTTATTTTAGTAGGTCTACAAATAACAACTTACATAGTCTACTTTAAACGTGTTCATTTCATTTGTTCTGTTTTAACAGCTGAAAATAAATTCTTAATGCAACAGAAGGGTAAATGACACATTTTATATATATATATATATATATATATATATATATATATATATATATATATATATATATATATATATATATATATATATATTGTTACGAAGGGGCCCATTTCCCTTCGTATTATATGTGTACTGCTGAGTACTGCTGAGTACGCTGAGGCAAGAAGAGGGGGAAGACCGGGAGTTGAATTAGAGGACAGACGGAGAGCGGCAGCCGAGCGACCCAGGCGCACCGACGGACCTAGGAGGAGGCGATGGACATCCAACACCCTTAGACACCTGAAGACGTGGCCTACTGATAGGGTAGACGTGGTGAGATTTATGTCCGCGTAGGGAAGTTGTAGGAGTTATACTGGTAGGGACCGTGGAGTAGCTGTACCACCTAAAGAGAGAAATAAAAGGTAAGAGAAATATCTGTGTTTGGGTCTATTTTATCCTCTGGACTACCAACCCCCTAGCGATCACCCCTTCACCGAGGGGGACGTGACAAATTTGGTGGAGGCGCCGGGTATCCTGAGGCGTTTAGCCTGCGACGGATAAAAGATCAGTAAGGTAATATTATAATATGTCAATTAGTTTATGAGATTGTTTTAAGTGCAGTGTTAACTACTTTTGTTGAATTGACCTTTTTTTTTAAATTTTAAATTAACCATTTTTAAGTTTTTTTTTTATGAGCTGTTGATGTTTTTTTAAAGTAAAGTAAAGTAAAATAAAGTAAAGTAAAGTAAAGTAAAGTAAAGTAAAGTAAAGTAAAGTAAAGTAAAGTAAAGTAAAGTAAAGTAAAGTAAAGTAAAGTAAAGTAAAGTAAAGTAAAGTAAAGTAAAGTAAAGTAAAGTAAAGTAAAGTAAAGTAAAGTAAAGTAAAGTAAAGTAAAGTAAAGTAAAGTAAAGTAAAGTAAAGTAAAGTAAAGTAAAGTAAAGTAAAGTAAAGTAAAGTAAAGTAAAGTAAAGTAAAGTAAAGTAAAGTAAAGTAAAGTAAAGTAAAGTAAAGTAAAGTAAAGTAAAGTAAAGTAAAGTAAAGTAAAGTAAAGTAAAGTAAAGTAAAGTAAAGTAAAGTAAAGTAAAGTAAAGTAAAGTAAAGTAAAGTAAAGTAAAGTAAAGTAAAGTAAAGTAAAGTAAAGTAAAGTAAAGTAAAGTAAAGTAAAGTAAAGTAAAGTAAAGTAAAGTAAAGTAAAGTAAAGTAAAGTAAAGTAAAGTAAAGTAAAGTAAAGTAAAGTAAAGTAAAGTAAAGTAAAGTAAAGTAAAGTAAAGTAAAGTAAAGTAAAGTAAAGTAAAGTAAAGTAAAGTAAAGTAAAGTAAAGTAAAGTAAAGTAAAGTAAAGTAAAGTAAAGTAAAGTAAAGTAAAGTAAAGTAAAGTAAAGTAAAGTAAAGTAAAGTAAAGTAAAGTAAAGTAAAGTAAAGTAAAGTAAAGTAAAGTAAAGTAAAGTAAAGTAAAGTAAAGTAAAGTAAAGTAAAGTAAAGTAAAGTAAAGTAAAGTAAAGTAAAGTAAAGTAAAGTAAAGTAAAGTAAAGTAAAGTAAAGTAAAGTAAAGTAAAGTAAAGTAAAGTAAAGTAAAGTAAAGTAAAGTAAAGTAAAGTAAAGTAAAGTAAAGTAAAGTAAAGTAAAGTAAAGTAAAGTAAAGTAAAGTAAAGTAAAGTAAAGTAAAGTAAAGTAAAGTAAAGTAAAGTAAAGTAAAGTAAAGTAAAGTAAAGTAAAGTAAAGTAAAGTAAAGTAAAGTAAAGTAAAGTAAAGTAAAGTAAAGTAAAGTAAAGTAAAGTAAAGTAAAGTAAAGTAAAGTAAAGTAAAGTAAAGTAAAGTAAAGTAAAGTAAAGTAAAGTAAAGTAAAGTAAAGTAAAGTAAAGTAAAGTAAAGTAAAGTAAAGTAAAGTAAAGTAAAGTAAAGTAAAGTAAAGTAAAGTAAAGTAAAGTAAAGTAAAGTAAAGTAAAGTAAAGTAAAGTAAAGTAAAGTAAAGTAAAGTAAAGTAAAGTAAAGTAAAGTAAAGTAAAGTAAAGTAAAGTAAAGTAAAGTAAAGTAAAGTAAAGTAAAGTAAAGTAAAGTAAAGTAAAGTAAAGTAAAGTAAAGTAAAGTAAAGTAAAGTAAAGTAAAGTAAAGTAAAGTAAAGTAAAGTAAAGTAAAGTAAAGTAAAGTAAAGTAAAGTAAAGTAAAGTAAAGTAAAGTAAAGTAAAGTAAAGTAAAGTAAAGTAAAGTAAAGTAAAGTAAAGTAAAGTAAAGTAAAGTAAAGTAAAGTAAAGTAAAGTAAAGTAAAGTAAAGTAAAGTAAAGTAAAGTAAAGTAAAGTAAAGTAAAGTAAAGTAAAGTAAAGTAAAGTAAAGTAAAGTAAAGTAAAGTAAAGTAAAGTAAAGTAAAGTAAATACTTGATATATTTTATTTAATTGTAGTACGTAAACTTATAAGGGTTGTCTATTTAATTTATTTGATATAATATTTGTGTGTATAGTTTTAATCTGGTAATATTTTAAGGTGTTTTCTACGTGTCCAGTATTAGGGTACTTTTTCTTTTTCACGGTGATATTTAGCCTTTTCTCCGACGACATTGTAGGGGTGTGGTTTTGAGTTTGGCCAGTTGCTAGTTCATTCAAAAAGAAGAGTGAAGACAAATAAATTTAGTTAAGTGAAGCAAAGTGAAGTAGTTCATTTGTGACTATTTTATGTGAAATTATTAATACATTTTCATTTATTTAGTTAGTTTTGTGTTAGTAAACTAAGGCTTGTGAGTTATATAGAAGTATGTGAATTTGTTAGTATTAAGCATATTATTTAAATTATTTTAAATTTAGTTTATTGTTTTAATATAGAAGTGTTATAAAGTTTCATCTTAGTCGTATAATTTGAATGTTCTTTTCTTGTATTTGTTATAAAAGCTAGAAGCAATTTTGGTTATTGTACTTAACTATACAGCTTTGTTCTATGAGAGTAATTAGTGTGTATATTATAAGTGGGTTAGTGCATTATTGTTCATGAGTGAAAGGAAGAGGAACGAAGAACAAGCGAATCCTTTGGTGCGCGTTAGTGTGGTAACCAGAAGCCAGAGCCGCCAAGGTGCTGACGACGCATCCTCCACGGACTCGCTAGGAGAGTTTGCACAGCAGATTGAACTCGAGCCACCACTGGAGGATTCCCTTGAACAACTTTGTGAAGAGTCTACGTCTGAAGACAGCTTAGAACGAGAAGTAGTAGCAGCGGACATGGCAGAAGGGCGAGGACTTGCTATTACGCCACCCAGATTCAGGGGCAGCCTGGAGGAGAATGTTGAAGAGTATTTACAAGCTTTCGAGAGGATAGCTAAGGCTAATGGGTGGACTCCAGAGAAGAAATTGGTAATCCTTCCTTGTTACTTGGAAGGAGCAGCACTGAAGTGGTATGAAAATCTTGAACAGTCCGAGGGAGACAATTTGACTTGGGCCGTGGTTAAGGACAAAATGAAGGGTGCGTTCCAATCGATAGCATGGGAAGAACAAATGGAATATAAGCTTCGAATGCGAATGCAGGGAGAAGAAGAACAGGTAGAGGCGTATATTCAAGATGTCCTTAACTTATGCTCTAAACTTGATGCGAATATGAGTGAAAGGTGTAAGATTAAACATGTATTAAGAGGTTTGAAGCCTTCCCTCTTAGAAAAGGTCATGATCATGAATAATGATACCCTAGAAAACTTATTAGCTAATGTAAGGAAGGTACAGACTGCAAGATTTATGGCAGGTCAAAGGGTTGATCAGTTGATGACAGAATTACCTGTAAGGCAATCGAAGTCAAAGGAAGAGGTTCCACAAACATCGAGTGGCAGTTCATTGGAAACCAAAATTGAAAATCTTACCAGTGAATTTTCAAAGTTTAGTATGAGACTAATGGAAGAGAACAGCAGAAGACAGGACCCCAGAATGCCATTTCAATTCAGTAGAAGAGGATGGAGAGGAGGACCACCCCATGGAGGACAACCACAAGGAGGAAGAGGCCAAATCCGCAGCCCGCCACCTACTGGAAGAGGAGCTTTTAGAGGTGCAAGCAGGGGAAGAACAGCAGATGGCAGAGTCATTTGCTACAAATGTAATCGAGTGGGCCACTTTGCTATTAATTGCCACACCAACCAGACTAATGGGTCGGGAAACGAGTAAAGGGGACGCTAGGAAAGGGGGGCTAGCGTTCTATCTTCCTATAATTCCCCAAATTTTAATCAGACCAACAAAATAGCCATTCTATGCGAGGAACATGAACAGGGTGAATGGAGGGATACTTGGAGGCAATATTCAGGAAGCAGAAGTACCCGAGGCAGGACATGGAACCAGCATATGAGAAGGCAAACATTGAAGAGTGAGGATGAATTAAATAGGAGACTAGACGAAAGAGGGACACAAGAGTTTATACCTGATAATCCTGGTTTGGTGGGACGATCGGACTCAATTAGAACACTAGGTGTACTAGAAATTGAAGCTCTAGTAGATTACAAAAACCGTTCGATTGTCATTGACACTGGTGCCTGTGTTAGTTGCATTGACGAAAGTATAATAACCAACAAGGAAAGAATTCAATTAGTAGAAGGTGTGAACATGAAAACTGCTACGGATGAACCAGTTAGCATAATTGGAAGAGTCACCATAAATCTACAAATAAGTTGTTGTGTTATGAGATTTCAAGTCTTTGTAGCGAAGGGACTAGGAAGCTGCTGCATATTAGGAAATGACTTCCATCTGAAATTTCAAACTGTTGTAAATTTTTCTAAAAGAACAGTTACCTTTAAAAACTTAAGTGGAAAATCCATAGTAGCGCCATTTTTGTGCCAGGAGCGCAATGCAAAGTACTTAAGCCCACCTCCGAATCCTACGTGGCTAAATCAGATACTTATTGATGAAGCTGATGTTAAGCCTGCGAAAGTAATAAATCTTGAAGAGATTGAGATACCTCCAAAAAGCCAGAGGCTTTTGAAAATAAAGTTTGAAGGTCCATTACCCGAAACCGGAGTTATTGAGTCAAGCTATGAGTTGTTTAAGACACGGTCTATAATCATCCCGCCGAGTCTTACTGCCCAGCCACGACTTGAAGCCATTATAGCTACTAACATGTCCCAAGAGGTTAAGAAATTGGCTGAAGGAGAAGTGTTAGCTGAAGTTTTTGAAGCAGAAGAGGTTGAAGCTGAAAAGGTCTGTCAAGTTAAGATCGAAGGAAATATTGAAGAGAAGCATCAGCAAGACTTCGATGAAGGGAAGCTAAACCTTAATTCTCATCTTACACAAGATGAACATTGCGCAATGATGGATTTACTTAAAGAGTTTCAGGATGTATTTGCGTGGAATTCATCAAAGATTGGTAGGACAAGTGTAAGTGAGCATAAAATTGAACTTACGAGTCAGAGTCCCGTGCACCAGCCACCATATAAAGTGTCACATAAAGAAAGAGAGATCCTACGAACTCAAGTCGAAGACATGTTGAATAAGAAGGTGATTCGGCCCAGTAACAGTGCTTACTCATCCCCTGTCGTATTAGTCAAGAAGAAGAATGGAGAGTGGAGATTTTGCGTGGACTACAGGAAGCTTAATGAATTATTGACTCCTATACAACATCCATTGCCACGTATAGACGATATATTGACATATTTGAATGGGTGTCAGTGGTTTGCCACTTTGGATTTAACTGCAGGTTTTTGGCAATTACCTATAAGAGAGTCAGATAAGCATGTAACTGCATTTGTTACTCCAGATGGACTTTGGGAGTATGAGGTCACACCATTTGGACTGAAAACTAGTCCTGCAGCATTTCAGACTTGTATGGACAAAGTACTAGCCGGACTTAAGTGGGGAACTTGTCTTTTGTATCTAGACGATATTTTGGTGATGGCTCCAACATATGCCGAACTGTTAAGTAGATTGAAGGAAGTCTTTCTGAGAATAAGAAACGCTCATATGACACTGAATCCGTCAAAATGCAAATTTGGCTATCAGGAAGTGAAAGTATTAGGTCATTCTGTAAGTGCCAGAGGTGTGAGTCCTGACCCTGGAAAAGTAAAAGATATTCTCAATTTTGAACCACCTCGTAGACTTCGAGCAGTAAGGTCATATCTCGGACTTTGTAATTATTACAGGAAATTTATACCAAATTACTCAAAGATTGCTAGGCCTCTCATAGAACTAACTAAGAAGAACATACCATTTCACTGGAATACTGAGCAACAAGTTGCATTTCAAACATTAAAGGACAAACTTACGACCAGTCCAATTCTGAGACATTTTGATCCCAATTTGCCTGTTGAGCTTCACACTGATGCCAGTGATGTCGGAGTGGGAGCGGTCATCATGCAGACAGATAATGGTGATACACTGCCCGTAGCTTATGGTTCAAGACGACTCTCCGAGGCTGAAAAGAGATACACCACAACAGAGAAGGAGTGTATAGCAGTTGTTTGGGCTAGTCAGCACTTTAGACAATTCTTGTGGGGTCGCAAGTTTACCATAGTGGTCGATCACCATGCGTTATGTTGGCTTAATAAAAACAGAGATTCATCTGGAAGATTAGCTAGATGGGCCTTGAAACTAATGGAATTTGACTACCAGATAAAACATAAGCAAGGCCGTCTCCACGTAGTTCCTGACATGTTATCGCGGAACACTTGTGTGGACTGTACACCGGATGATGAGGACATGACCAATGAGATACCCATGTTAGCATTAAAGCTAGATGATTTGGGAAAGTTCCAAGATGACGATGATGAATGTAAGAGGATCAAGGAAGCAGTGCTGTATCCGGAAAAGACTACATCTAGTGACCGTAGATTAGGTCGAAGCTTTGAGTTGGAGAATGGTGTGCTATATCGCAAAAATACGGGCCATCAAGGTAGCAGAAAATTGTTGGTGGTTCCCAACAACCTCAGACACGAGATTCTATACGAATGCCACGATAATCCTTTAACTGGTGGACACTTAGGGTTCAGTAAAACATTTTATAAAATCAAGAGCAGATATTACTGGCCTAACATGTTGAAGGAAACAGAAAAGTATGTTAAGACATGTAATGATTGTCAAACAAGGAAGACACCTAAACAAGCACCCGCTGGACTTTTGCAACCCATACCAGTAGGCCAGATGTTTGACCGAATAGGAATTGATATACTTGGTCCATTTACTAGAATTAGCCGTGGAAAGTTGTACATTATAGTTGCAATGGACTACGCTACTAAGTGGGCGGAAGCCGAGGCAGTACGAAATGCCACAGCCGAAGAGGTGGCTAAATTCCTGATTAACCGAATCATTTGTAAATTTGGATGTATCAGAGAAATTCACAGTGACAGGGGTACTAATTTCAAATCCACACTTATTACCGAATTAATGCAGGGCCTTGGAGTACAAACTTCGTATACCACAGCATATCACCCTCAATGCAATGGACTGGTGGAACACTTCAATGGCACTCTAGCCCAGATGTTGTCCCATTACGTGAGCACCAATCAAAAGGATTGGGATCTGTATGTGAACCTTACGTGTTTCAGCTATAACACGTCTAGGCACGAAACCACTAGGCACACGCCATTTTATCTTTTGTATGGAAGAGAAGCCCGTCTACCTAGCGAGACGTCGTTGAACCAAACCCCAAGTGAAGAGACAGTGGAGCACCTTTTAAAGAGAGTCCAACAGTGTCGAAAGGACGTGAGTAACATCATTGAGAAGGCGCAAAAGAAACAGAAGGACTATTATGACCGGAAGCACCGCCATGTTGTGTATGAAGAGGGAGAAGAAGTCATGGTCTGGACACCTATCCGAAAGAAAGGTAAATCTACGAAACTGCTTCATAGGTGGCATGGGCCATATACAGTACATAGAAGATTGTCAGACGTGAACTATGAGGTTAAGATCATCCCGACTAACAACCGCATGGCCTACTATGACACAGTTCATGTTGGAAGATTAAAGAAGTTTTATGCCAGAAACTGAAGTTATTTAAAATTAGTATGTGTGGGTATATAATGTCAAAATAAAGTGATGTGAAAAACAAAACATTATAAATTATTATTTGTGTAGATTAGTTTATTTTATTTATTCAGTTCATTTATTCAGTTTTATTAGTTATTCAGGCAGTCGTTTTTATTCAGTTGTGTTCAGCTGAGTCAGTAGGGACAGTGACCAGCTAGCTGACTTTGCAAATTAGAATTGTTCGGGACACTCAGTCGAAGTGGTGCTTATGGGTAGTGTATTTCACCTTGGACACAGTTCTATAGTGTACACACAGCTACGGACTTCCTAAATTTGTAAGACATATGTACTTTATTCTACATAAAAATATATTTTAAGTATCTCATATATGTATTTATGTTTTGTTAATTGTGCTTGAATATATATCTAGAGTAAACTTATTCATATAATAATAGTTATCGTATCATAATAAGTACTGTTAACAAATTGTTTATGAACATTGCAAGGGTTATATTAGTTGTTGACTAACTTGTGTTGTGGAGTATTCTGTTGTGATAATTATTAGGAATGATGATTATAAAGGGCTCAAACTTATACAGCTATATGAGGGTTATATGGTTAATATGGTTAAATGTTATTATGTTTTCTATGGTTGTATGTGCTAATACAGAGAAGTCCCAGACAAGAGAGGGTACAGTGCCTATATCCGTAGTCTCAGGTGTATATTGGAAAGAGGTTTATGGTGCTGAGATGTATGAGGCATCAATTCCTTTAGTTTATAAAACTGTCTGGCCAGGAGTTGATAAAGCATATTTTAGTCGTAGTAAAGGTGAAGGGTTTTGTAATTCTACTATGAATAAACCAGAATGTACTTTGTATTCTTGGATAGAAAACGTGTCTAAAGAGACTGGAGTTCGTATCTCGTGGTTGAACCAGAGTCTGGCTGACGTAGCAGAAACATTGTTACCTGTTACAGAGAGACGAGATAAACGTAGCCTGAAGTTTATTGGTAACTTCGCCCATTGGTGCTGTGGAGTTGTCACTGGGAGACAGCTGAGACCGTTGTACGCTAACCAACAGAAGATGAGCGATTATGAGCAGCAGTTGCAGGAGGAGTTACATGAAGCTTATTCTGAACTTGATAACTTAACAATTAATATGAATTCTTACAGTGCTGAGGTAGAGCGTACCTTTGCTCAAGTAATTGATGTCGGTATAAATGTTACCAAAATGTTGGACCTTTTCAGGGCTAAGGTCTATGCCAACGACCATGGTGTAAATAATAAAATATACAGTGTGTTACAGTTGAATGCAGTGCAAGCAGCTAGACAGTTACAGTTGTTGCAGTTGGTTACTAGGTTAGAAGTACTTAGTCAGTGTCGGGAGAAGAAGTTGCCTAATGCCATTGTTCCTGTGTCAATGGTTTAAAAGAGATTTGATTAAGTTAGCTTCTTCACTACGTTTAGATGAGTATGAGTTAGTAATTTCACCTCATGATGTGACTAAATATTTATCTTTAGAAATTGCTAATTGTATAATTTCAGGTTCGACCATAGTTATTAATGTTAAAGTTCCAATTAAGAGAGTAGGTACCCAATGGAAGCTCTTTGAATTGTTACCAGTACCTTTTGCTTGGCATAACTCAACTTGTAGTATAGAACATGGTGTTACATTTATAGCTTCAGATAATGAAAGGGTTATGACCATTCAGGGATCAGCATTACATGACTGCCAACCATATAATAACCCACTTTGTTTTGTACCTAGGTATGATGGAGACTCCGTGTCAGGTTCGATGTGCCCTAGAGCTATGTTTTTAGGAGCGTCTATACAAGAACTGAGTAGTATTTGTACTTTCTCGTGTGTTCCCAGACAGGAGCCGGTTGTAAGGAAGGTGGACGATGAAACCTATGTCCTTACCCATGTTTCAGGAATGTTGAACTTTACATGTCGCTTTGGTAAGAACCAAACTATTCAAGGGTTAGGGAGAGAACGAACAGGGGCGTTACAGATTAAGATACCATGTGATTGTAAATTATTTGTAAATAATAATGTACTTGTATTTGACAATTATCCTTGTGTAAAGAAAGTTTCAGAGTCCTCAATCATACATATTGTTCCAGCTTCATGGTCCAGATTAAAAACTTTGAAGATTCCAGCTAGGAATTCTTTTTCTTCAGGTTCATTCGAGACGATGGAGGAGTGTTTAGATATAAGTTGGCCGACCGTGGTACCACATTGGAACCTGTCCTTTACAGCAACTCATCGAGGAATCAGGACACCTTCAACTGTTACAAGGGAGAGTCAGGAAAATTGGTCATTATTGTTATATGTATTGCATGCTGTGTATTTTGCTTTGGTAACTATTATTGTAGTTAGGAACCCTCACTTAGTTGGATTTTATATTGTTAATGTTGTAACTGCTGAACCCATTGAAATATATGTGGATAATGAGACTAAATGGGAAATATTATATTCGATAATATTAATTTGTATATTTGTTTTGAGCTTTTTATTACTGGGAAGACTCATCCGCCGGTGGAAGAAGGAAAAAGGAACTGACGATGTTGCCATGATGTCACGTCATCCAGAGAGCGATGACCTGCCTCGCAACATGCCACTTGTTAAGGTGGATGGTAAAGAATTACGGATAACCTTAGAATGGTGGGACCCAATTGGAGAACAGTGATAAGTATTATAGCTAAAGGAATAATGATTGATTTATTAGGAGTATAATTAATTGTGTATGTAATAATATTTTTCAGATTTAAACATGCAGAATATATGTTGTTTATATTGAGTTGATATTTTAGTAAAGAAATCTTGAAATAAGTATTTAATATAAACTTAGGAAACTGGTTTAATATTTACTTCTAGAGATGTCTTGCTAATATGACGGGTTGCTAAACATATGCAGTCAAGAGGAAGACATCTAGCATAGATATGGGGTAGTAGGTAATCTGTGCATGGTAAGATAAATATGTGAGTGACAGGTGTGGTGTCTGTAGAGTGTGTGAGGTGGCCACCGTTATGAATGTGAGTGTGCGTGTTTGTATGAATCAGACGAGAATTGAAAGTCTAAGTCTAACTTCTCTTTGTCCTAATTTAATTCTATTTTATGTTAAGGGTTCCATATGCTGTTATAACATGACCTTGAGGAATAAAGTGTATAAATTAATTTGCAATTGAAATAATAACTAATTTTGATATAACCTTTATCTTATTAATTGATTTACAATGGTCATTGTATAGAATTACAAATAACATATTGTGTAACATATTATAACCTTGTATATTGAATGAAATGGTATACTGTATAATGTTGTATATTTCATAACATGATATTGTCTTGGATTTTTCTTTTTATATTTATTATTAGAGTAACAGTTTTATTATACATTCTTTTGAGTGAATAATGTAACTTGCATAAGGATTTATTGGTGTTCGTGGGCGTGTTTTATGATTAGAGGAATTCATAAACTATGATAAACCAGTTTTAATTTAAGAAAAAAAATGCAGTTGTGTAATCACTGTAATAATTGTCATAATGTATATATGTAAAACTCATGCAGATCATGATGGTTTATTTATGAGCTTTGTTTAATTTTATCAATTTTAATAGTAGTGTTTTGAACTTAAAATCATTTAACTATGTTGTGTTAGAAGTTATACTGTATACTATTATAGTTAAGATTGTTTGTTTGTATGTTAAAGTTATAATTATTTGGTCATAGGATTTACATATTGTGCAACTCAGATCAAGGACACTATATAAAGTGAGATTGTGGACAATAACTTCTAAAACATTATTTGGACTCTTAAGAATTTTAATAATAATATCTTAATTGTGCTTAGTATGTATGTATTATCAACAAACTCATTGTATTTATGTAAAATAATACAGAGTTCTGCATTTTCATTTTTAATTGGGAAATTGTCAGAGAAAATTTAAGTATTGTATTTATATATGTTAAATGGTAATAATAGTTTATCTATAGTTTTATTATTGCATATTGGATAGTGGTAAACATATTGTTAGGTTAAGAAATATACTAAAGGGATTCATAGGTGTTTTAAATCAATTGTTCTTAATCATATATTGTTTGTGTAATTTTGATAAAACTTAGTATGTTTTATTAAATTATGAAGTGGCTTAGTTGAGCCAAGGTAGAATCTAGCAGCAGGCGATGAACCCAGGGCGAGCGCGGCATTTGCTGACGGAGCGTCCCCGTTGTGAAACTGGAGCGGTGCACGCTCAGCATGACTATACTCCGCGCAGCGTACCTTGGCTTCCTCTATAGCGCGTGCAAAATATAATGGCTCACTAACCACTAAAAATAAAACTAGTTTGAAAATTTAATACTTTGTTAATCTAGTATGGTATATTGAATAGCTGACATTTTCAATGAGTTATTAGTGTTGTAATTGCATTATACCATATTTATGTTGAATCATATTTTTGTGTATTACTTGTACTATGTAGGCTTTGAAAGTAAAGTGATGTATGTATGTTATCTTTGGTTATGTTAGTATTAGTTATGGATTGTAATTTGTTGTATCAGTTTTGTTTGTTTGTATTCTTTTTAACTTATCTTTGGTGGTACGAGTCTCCCAAACCATTTTAAGAGTAGGAAAGAGTAGGTTCCCTCAAATATTCAAAATAGAGTAAATTTACCCCACTAATGTTTTTGCTAGGGTTGTCCCTCATTATTGTTATTTAGAATAGGTGTTAGACTCTGTCGGGAAGTCATGTCGTAAGGTGTCTGAGCTGCAAATCTACCCGAGGAGCTGCCAATCTGCCAATTCAAGGACAATCCAACGACTGTGGTTACTAGTATTTTCTTCATCATAAGTGGTGGCGTAAAGACCTAAGCATTTTGACCCCCCTTAAATTTCGAACTACCAGAGCTGTCTACTAGCTATCTGAGGCCTGGTGTCTCGTATCTCTACCCTTTGGGAAATGAACTGTTGTTTATTTGGAGCTACTCTGGACCTTTGGTATGCAGTGGATATTCATGGACCTCTAGAGTGGAGTGTTTTCCTGAAAAAAAAAAAAAAAAAAACTGAATGTTGTTTTTTTTTTTGTTTGCCTGGGGAAGTGTTACGAAGGGGCCCATTTCCCTTCGTATTATATGTGTACTGCTGAGTACTGCTGAGTACGCTGAGGCAAGAAGAGGGGGAAGACCGGGAGTTGAATTAGAGGACAGACGGAGAGCGGCAGCCGAGCGACCCAGGCGCACCGACGGACCTAGGAGGAGGCGATGGACATCCAACACCCTTAGACACCTGAAGACGTGGCCTACTGATAGGGTAGACGTGGTGAGATTTATGTCCGCGTAGGGAAGTTGTAGGAGTTATACTGGTAGGGACCGTGGAGTAGCTGTACCACCTAAAGAGAGAAATAAAAGGTAAGAGAAATATCTGTGTTTGGGTCTATTTTATCCTCTGGACTACCAACCCCCTAGCGATCACCCCTTCACCGAGGGGGACGTGACAATATATATATATATATATATATATATATATATATATATATATATATAAAATATATTAAATATATATTTATTTATTTATAAAATAAAATGCTTATTTATTTGAAAAAACAGATGTTATTAATTTACTAAAATCAACCCAATTTAATTCTTATTGAAAAAAAGGAAATTTTGAGGGGCTGTTTGTACCCCTTAGGAATGGAATGTAAAAAATCCTTTCTTAGTGGGTCCCTTCGACACTAAAGCTAACTTTCTTTAAAATTTCATGAAAATCTGTTCGGTGGTTTTTGAGATTTTGTGATCAGTCATTCAGTGAGTGAATTGTATTTTGCTTATATATATATATATATATATATATATATATATATATATTGGCTCATAATTACTTTACATTTATTTTTCATTTCCAACTTTTATTTGTCACATGCCCAGATTTGTCTTTGTCTTCATTTCCTCGTTGCCCTTTGCTCTGGCCATTTTTCACTTTGTCTCTGAATCTGCAGTATTTATCTTCCATGAAATATTATTTATTCTTTCATATATTTGTGTATCTCTTCGTTTGCCAAAATTATTTATGTAATTGTAATTTATATTTAATTATTTTATGGTTTTAAACTGGATTTAACATATCAATTGATATAGTTTTTTGTTATTATTTTATTTTTACAGTAATGTACACGCATTAAATAATTGTGTTTTATCGAAAAACACAAAAAATACATTGGTTAGTTTTACGTAATGTTAGTATATGATGAAAGTAAACGTACAGAGGTAAAGAATTCTCTTTGGCTGTAATACTATTATGGAGTGGACAGTTATTATCATGCTCATCAAAATTTTCAACTTTGTATTTATAAATATTATTCTTGTTTATAGCCATAAATAACAAGTTTAAAATACTAAAAAAACATTTTAACTAAAGAAAACCAAAATATAGTAATGACATAATGGTGGAAGTTAAGAATATTGCACGTTTAATGGATAATAATTATGATGTTATAAAAGATTAATTTAAATTACATAGTAAAATAAATTTAATTATTTAATTTTAATATGATCATTATATAGTTTATAATATTATATAGACTATATTAGGAGTGAACTTAAAATGATTTACACTTCAGAGGTGCATCAGAGGACTTGGTTAGGGAACCTTTGTGCGGTCTTATCAACAATTAAATCAGCCCTTCTACCTGTCTCAGGGGTTTGTACCAATGAATCGTTCTCATATTACAAAATATCCTATTGATGGTCCAAAGTCAGTTGAATTGAATCATTACAGTATCTATAATTGTTAATAGTTTGTTAAATGTAACTGTTAATTCAACAATATTTAAAATAAAATCTGCAAAGATATTATGTAAATATTGAAGACTTAAAATTGTTCATGATAGGCAGAGAGAGGGAGGGAGGGTGGGTGGGAGGGAGGGAGGGAGGGAGGGAGGGAGGGAGGGAGGGAGAGAGAGAGAGAGAGAGAGAGAGAGAGAGAGAGAGCATCATAATCAAGGCCACCCATACACCTACGGTGGCAAATGCCACCAGTAGATAAAATATAATGAAATTAGACCCACTTTTACCTTTGGACCCAAGATGGCGGCGCAGTGGTACCAACCCTCCCCCCTCCCCCCTCAAATTTCCCTCAAATTACCCAATTTCCCTCACATTACCCACATTTCCCCTCACATTACCCACATTTCCCCCCAAATTCCCTTGTTATACTATATAAGATACACTTTTTTTGTCCAATATGGCGTCTTTCCCTCCCACAACAACTCACACCCCGTGGGAAAATTCCCTCCCAAAAATTCCCTTATCCTATATGGCGGTCTTTACACTATAATAAATGTAAAAATATGACAACCGGATCCAATATGGCGTCTTTCCCTCCCAAAATTCCCGCCAAAATTCCCTCATCCAAGATGGCGGACTTTATACTATAATAAATGTAAAAAGATGACAACCGGATCCAATATGGCGGTCTTTCCCTTCGTGTACTTCCGGCGACTGTTGGCTACCTTCGTACACGTCGTCTGCTGGTCGGGTGGTATATATGTGCTCTACTCATATATACTCTATGTGACTGACGTGATCGCAGCGCCGCCAGCAGCAATTTCCCAAAACATAAATATATATTAAACAAATTAGACATCACTTGACCTCAAAGGTCATCTGTTATCACATCTGCTTCCGTTACCACACAGGATGACGTAATCAGAGTTTCATGTCTGAATGTACACAGGATTATGTAATCGGATTTTCATGTCTGGACAGGCGCGTGACCTAATTGACCCCTACCTCATCCATCCCTATATAAACGATCAACACAATCAATCTTTATCACCTCTGTTCTTGTACTCGTACTGATCAGACGTATCCTCACTTTGCTCCTACTCACGTAATTCTTGTAATTTTGGACACCGTTCTCTGTACGGTATTTCAAAGTAAAAATCAATAATTTGTGCCCTTTTTTTACTAATTTAATAATTAATTTTTAATCAATTTAAAGTAAATTTAATTACCAAAGATGGAATCCTTTGCCATTAATGATAACCTAGTCACCATTTCCCGTCAATTTGGGC
>JAQJVL010003581.1:0-58300 GCA_035578905.1 Stictocephala bisonia | reverse complement strand
ATTTAATCTTGCAATCTTTGAGTTTCAATCTTGCCATCTTTGAGTTTCTATCTTGCGATCTTTGAGTTTCAATCTTGCCATCTATGAGTTTAAATCTTGCGATCTTTGAGTTGTAATCTTGCCATCTTTGAGTTTCAATCTTGCGATCTTTGTGTTTCAAACTTGCGATCTTTGAGTTTCAATCTTGCCACCTTTGAGTTTCAAAATTGCGATCTTTGACTTTCAATCTTGCCATCTTTAAGTTATAATCTTGCTATCTTTGAGTTTCAATCTTGCGATCTTTGAGTTTCAATCTTGCCATCTTTGAGTTTCAATCTTGCAATGTTTGAGTTTCAATCTTGCGATCTTTAAGTTTCAATCTTGCGATCTTTGAGTTTCAATCTAGCGATCTTTGAGTATCAATCTTGTGATCTTTGAGTTTAATTCTTGCGATCTTTGAGTTTCAATCTTGCGATCTTTGAGTTTTAATCTTGCCATCTTTGAGGTTCAATCTTGCCATCTTTGAGTTTCAATCTTGCGATCTTTGAGTTTCAATTTTGCGAACATTAGGTTTCAATCTTGCAATCTTGGAGTTTCAATCTTGCGAACATTGAATTTCATTCTTGCGATCTTTGAGTTTCAATCAACCGATCTTTGAGTTTCAATCTTGCAATCTTTGAGTACCAATTTCTTCATCTTTGAGTTTCAAAATTGCGATCTTTGAGTTTCAATCTTGTTATATATGAGTTTAAATCTCTCGATCTTTGAGTTTTAATCTTGCCATCTTTGAGTTTCTATCTTGCAATCTTTGAGTTTCAATCTTGCGATCTTTGAGTTTAATTCTTGCGATCTTTGAGTTTCAATCTTGCGATCTTAGAGTTTCAATGTTGCGATCTTTGAGTTTCAATCATGCGATCTTTTAGTTTCAATCTTGCGATCTTTGAGTTTCAATCTTGCCATCTTTGAGTTTCTATCTTGCGATCTTTGAGTTCATTCTTGCCATCTATGAGTTTAAATCTTGCGATCTTTGTGTTGTAATCTTGCCATCTTTGAGTTTCAATCTTGCGATCTTTGAGTTTCAAACTTGCTATCTTTAAGTTTCAATCTTGCGATCTTTGAGTTTCAATCTTGCCATCTATGAGTTTAAATCTTGCGATCTTTCAGTTGTAATCTTGCCATCTTTGAGTTCTATCTTGCGATCTTTGAGTTTTAAACCTGCGATCTTTGAGTTTCAATCTTGCCATCTTTGTGTTTCAAAATTGCGATCTTTGACTTTCAATCTTGCCATCTTTGAGTTATAATCTTGCTATCTTTGAGTTTCAATCTTGCGATCTTTGAGTTTCAATCTTGCCATCTTTGAGTTTCAATCTTGCAATGTCTTAGTTTCGATCTTGCGATCTTTAAGTTTTAATCTTGCGATCTTTGAGTTTCAATCTTGCGATCTTTGAGTTTTAGCCTTGCCATCTTTGAGTTTCAATCTTGCCATCTTTGAGTTTTAATCTTGCGATTTTTGAGTTTCAATTTTGCGATCTTTAAGTTTCAATCTTGCAATCTTGGAGTTTCAATCTTGCGCACAATGAATTTCATTCTTGCGATCTTTGAGTTTCAAACTTGCTATCTTTGAGTTTCAATCTTGCGATCTTTGAGTTTCAATCTTGCGATCTTTGAGTTTCAATCTTGCGATCTTTGAGTTTCAAACTTGCGATCTTTGATTTTCAATCTTGCCATCTATGAGTTTAAATCTCTCGATCTATGAGTTTTAATCTTGTCATCTTTGAGTTTCAATCTTGCGATCTTTGAATTTCAATCTTGCGATCTTTGAGTTTCAATCTTGCGATCTTTGAGTTTTAATCTTGCGATCTTTGAGTTTTAATCTTGCGATCTTTGAGTTTAAAACTTGCGATCTTTGAGTTTCAATCTTGTTATCTATGAGTTTAAATCTCTCAATCTTTGAGTTTTAATCTTGCCATCTTTGAGTTTCAATCTTGCGATCTTTGAGTTTTAATCTTGCGATCTTTGAGTTTTAATCTTGCGATCTTTGAGTTTTAATCTTGCGATCTTCGAGTTTTAATCTTGCGATCTTTGAGTTTGAATCTTGCTATCTTAGAGTTTAATTCTTGCGATCTTTGAGTTTCAATCTTGCGATCTTTGAGTTTCAATGATGCGATCTTTGAGTTTCAATCTTGCGATCTTTTAGTTTCAATCTTGCGATCTTTAAGTTTCAATCTTGCCATCTTTGAGTTTCTATCTTGCGATCTTTGAGTTTCATTCTTGCCATCTATGAGTTTAAATCTTTCGATCTTTGAGTTGTAATCTTGCCATCTTTGAGTTTCAATCTTGCGATCTTTGAGTTTCAAACTTGCTATCTTTAAGTTTCAATCTTTCGATCTTTGAGTTTCAATCTTGCCATCTATGAGTTTACATCTTGCGATCTTTGAGTTGTAATCTTGCCATCTTTGAGTTTCAATCTTGCGATCTTTATGTTTCAAACTTGCGATCTTTGAGTTTCAATCTTGCCACCTTTGAGTTTCAAAATTGCGATCTTTGACTTTCAATCTTGCCATCTTTAAGTTATAATCTTGCTATCTTTGAGTTTCAATCTTGCGATCTTTGAGTTTCAATCTTGCCATCTTTGAGTTTCAATCTTGCAATGTTTGAGTTTCAATCTTGCGATCTTTAAGTTTCAATCTTGCGATCTTTGAGTTTCAATCTAGCGATCTTTGAGTATCAATCTTGTGATCTTTGAGTTTAATTCTTGCGATCTTTGAGTTTCAATCTTGCGATCTTTGAATTTTAATCTTGCAATCTCTAAATTTCAATCTTGCCATCTTTGAGTTTCAACCTTGCGATCTTTGAGTTTCAATTTTGCGAACATTAGGTTTCAATCTTGCAATCTTGGAGTTTCAATCTTGCGAACATTGAATTTCAATCTTACGATCTTTGAGTTTCAATCAACCGATCTTTGAGTTTCAATCTTGCTATCTTTGAGTTCCAATTTCTTCATCTTTGAGTTTCATAATTGCAATCTTTGAGTTTCAATCTTGCGGTCTTTGAGTTTCAATCTTGCGATCTCTGAATTTAATTCTTGCGATCTTTGATTTTCAATCTTGCGATCTTTGTGTTTTAATCTTGCGATCTTTGAGGTTCAAACTTGCGATCTTTGAGTTTCAATCATGCGATTTTTAAGTTTCAATCTTGCCATCTTTGAGTTTCAATTTCCCCATCTTTGAGTATTAAAATTGCCATCTTAGAGTTTCAATCTTGCGATCTTTGAGTTTCAATCATGCGATCTTTGAGTTTCAATCTTGCGATCTTTGAGTTTCAATCTTGCCATCTTTGAGTTTCTATCTTGCGATCTTTGAGTTCATTCTTGCCACCTATGAGTTTAAATCTTGCGATCTTTGAGTTGTAATCTTGCCATCTTTGAGTTTCAATCTTGCGATCTTTGAGTTTCAAACTTGCTATCTTTAAGTTTCAATCTTGCGATCTTTGAGTTTCAATCTTGCCATCTATGAGTTTAAATCTTGCGATCTTTCAGTTGTAATCTTGCCATCTTTGAGTTCAATCTTGCGATCTTTGAGTTTTAAACCTGCGATCTTTGAGTTTCAATCTTGCCATCTTTGTGTTTCAAAATTGCGGTCTTTGACTTTCAATCTTGCCATCTTTGAGATATAATCTTGCTATCTTTGAGTTTCAATCTTGCGATCTTTGAGTTTCAATCTTGCCATCTTTGAGTTTCAATCTTGCAATGTCTGAGTTTCGATCTTGCGATCTTTAAGTTTCAATCTTGCGATCTTTGAGTTTCAATCTAGTGATCTTTGAGTTTAATTCTTGCGATCTTTGAGTTTCAATCTTGCGATCTTTGAGTTTTAACCTTGCCATCTTTGAGTTTCAATCTTGCCATCTTTGAGTTTTAATCTTGCGATTTTTGAGTTTCAATTTTGCGATCTTTAAGTTTCAATCTTGCAATCTTGGAGTTTCAATCTTGCGAACAATGAATTTCATTCTTGCGATCTTTGAGTTTCAAACTTGCTATCTTTGAGTTTCAATCTTGCGATCTTTGAGTTTCATTCTTGCGATCTTTGAGTTTCAATCTTGCGATCTTTGAGTTTCAATCTTGCGATCTTTGAGTTTCAAACTTGCGATCTTTGAGTTTCAATCTTGCCATCTATGAGTTTAAATCTCTCGATCTTTGAGTTTTAATCTTGCCATCTTTGAGTTTCAATTTCCCCATCTTTGAGTTTTAAAATTGCCATCTTTGAGTTTCAATCTTGCCATCTTTGAGTTTCAATCTTGCGATCTTTGAGTTTCAATCTTGCTATCTTTGAGATTAATTCTTGCGATTTTTGAGTTTCAATCTTGCCATCTTTGAGTTTCAATCTTGCGATCTTTGAGTTTCATTCTTGCCATCTATGAGTTTAAATCTTGCGATTTTTGAGTTGTAATCTTGCCATCTATGAGTTTAAATCTCTCGATCTTTGAGTTTTAATCTTGCCATCTTTGAGTTTTAATCTTGTGATCTTTGAGTTTCAGTCTTACGATCTTTGAGTTTCAAACTTGCTATCTTTGAGTTTCAATCTTGTGATCTTTGAGTTTCAATCTTGCCATCTATGAGTTTAAATCTTGCGATCTTTGAGTTGTAATCTTGCCATCTTTAAGTTTCAATCTTGCGATCTTTGAGTTTCAATCTTGCGATCTTTGAGTTTTAATCTTGCGATCTTTGAGTTTCAATTTTGCGATCTTTGAGTTTTAATCTTGCAATCTTTGAGTTTTAATCTTGCGATCTTTGAGTTTCAATCTTGCGATCTTTGAGTTTCAATCTTGTTATATATGAGTTTAAATCTCTCGATCTTTGAGTTTTAATCTTGCCATCTTTGAGTTTCTATCTTGCAATCTTTGAGTTTCAATCTTGCGATCTTTGAGTTTTAATCTTGCGATCTTTGAGTTTAATTCTTGCGATCTTTGAGTTTCAATCTTGCGATCTTAGAGTTTCAATGTTGCGATCTTTGAGTTTCAATCATGCGATCTTTTAGTTTCAATCTTGCGATCTTTGAGTTTCAATCTTGCCATCTTTGAGTTTCTATCTTGCGATCTTTGAGTTCATTCTTGCCATCTATGAGTTTAAATCTTGCGATCTTTGTGTTGTAATCTTGCCATCTTTGAGTTTCAATCTTGCGATCTTTGAGTTTCAAACTTGCTATCTTTAAGTTTCAATCTTGCGATCTTTGAGTTTCAATCTTGCCATCTATGAGTTTAAATCTTGCGATCTTTCAGTTGTAATCTTGCCATCTTTGAGTTCAATCTTGCGATCTTTGAGTGTTAAAACTGCGATCTTTGAGTTTCAATCTTGCCATCCTTGAGTTAAAGTCTTGCGATCTTTGAGTTTCAATCTTGCCATCTTTGAGTTTAATCTTGCCATCTTTGAGTTTCAATGTTGCAATCTTTGAGTTTCAATCTTGCCATCCTTGAGTTTCAATCTTGCGATCTTGAGTTTCGATCTTGCGATCTTTAAGTTTCAATCTTGCGATCTTTGAGTTTCAATCTTGTGATCTTTAAGTTTAATTCTTGCGATCTTTGAGTTTCAATCTTGCGATCTTTGAGTTTTAGCCTTGCCATCTTTGAGTTTCAATCTTGCCATCTTTGAGTTTCAATCTTGCGATTCTTTGAGTTTCAATCTTGCGCATCTTTAAGTTTCAATCTTGCAATCTTGGAGTTTCAATCTTGCGATCTTTGAGTTTCATTCTTGCTATCTTTGAGTTTCAAACTTGCTATCTTTGAGTTTCAATCTTGCGATCTTTGAGTTTCAATCTTGCGATCTTTGAGTTTCAATCTTGCGATCTTTGAGTTTAAATCTTGCGATCTTTGAGTTTCAATCTTGCGATCTTTAAGTTTTAAACCTTGCCATCTTTGAGTTTCAATCTTGCCGATCTTTGAGTTTTAATCTTGCGATTTTGAGTTTCAATATTGCGATCTTTAAGTTTCAATCTTGCAATCTTGGAGTTTCAATCTTGCGAACAATGAATTTCATTCTTGCGATCTTTGAGTTTCAAACTTGCTATCTTTGAGTTTCAATCTTGCGATCTTTGAGTTTCATTCTTGCGATCTTTGAGTTTCAATCTTGCGATCTTTGAGTTTCAATCTTTCGATCTTTGAGTTTCAAACTTGCGATCTTTGAGTTTCAATCTTGCCATCTATGAGTTTAAATCTCTCGATCTTTGAGTTTTAATCTTGCCATCTTTGAGTTTCAATTTCCCCATCTTTGAGTTTTAAAATTGCCATCTTTGAGTTTCAATCTTGCCATCTTTGAGTTTCAATCTTGCCCATCTAAGAGTTTAAATCTTTCCGATCTTTGAGTTGTAATCTTGCCATCTTTGAGTTTCAATCTTGCGATCTTTGAGTTTCAAACTTGCTATCTTTAGTTTCATTCTTTCGATCTTTGAGTTTCAATCTTTGCCATCTTTGAGTTTAAATCTTGCGATCTTTGAGTTGTAATCTTGCCATCTTTGAGTTTCAATCTTGCGATCTTTATGTTTCAAATTGCGATCTTTGGTTTCAATCTTGCACCTTTGAGTTTCAATCTTGCGATCTTTGAGTTTCAATCTTGCAATCTTTGAGTTTCAATCTTGCCATCTTTGAGTTTAAATCTCTGTGATCTTTGAGTTTCAATCTTGGCATCTTTGAGTTTCAATCTTGGCATCTTTGAGTTTCAATCTTGCGATCTTTGAGTTTTAATCTTGCGATCTTTGTGTTTTAATCTTGCGATCTTTGAGGTTCAAACTTGCGATCTTTGAGTTTCAATCATGCGATTTTTGAGTTTCAATCTTGCCATCTTTGAGTTTCAATTTCCCCATCTTTGAGTATTAAAATTGCCATCTTAGAGTTTCAATCTTGCGATCTTTGAGTTTCAATCATGCGATCTTTTAGTTTCAATCTTAAGATCTTTGAGTTTCAATCTTGCCATCTTTGAGTTTCTATCTTGCGATCTTTGAGTTCATTCTTGCCATCTATGAGTTTAAATCTTGCGATCTTTGAGTTGTAATCTTGCCATCTTTGAGTTTCAATCTTGCGATCTTTGAGTTTCAAACTTGCTATCTTTAAGTTTCAATCTTGCGATCTTTGAGTTTCAATCTTGCCATCTATGAGTTTAAATCTTGCGATCTTTCAGTTGTAATCTTGCCATCTTTGAGTTCAATCTTGCGATCTTTGAGTTTTAAACCTGCGATTTTTAAGTTTCAATCTTGCCATCTTTGTGTTTCAAAATTGCGGTCATTGACTTTCAATCTTGCCATCTTTGAGATATAATCTTGCTATCTTTGAGTTTCAATCTTGCGATCTTTGAGTTTCAATCTTGCCATCTTTGAGTTTCAATCTTGCAATGTCTGAGTTTCGATCTTGCGATCTTTAAGTTTCAATCTTGCGATCTTTGAGTTTCAATCTTGTGATCTTTGAGTTTAATTCTTGCGATCTTTGAGTTTCAATCTTGCGATCTTTGAGTTTTAACCTAGCCATCTTTGAGTTTCAATCTTGCCATCTTTGAGTTTTAATCTTGCGATTTTTGAGTTTCAATTTTGCGATCTTTAAGTTTCAATCTTGCAATCTTGGAGTTTCAATCTTGCGAACAATGAATTTCATTCTTGCGATCTTTGAGTTTCAAACTTGCTATCTTTGAGTTTCAATCTTGCGATCTTTGAGTTTCATTCTTGCGATCTTTGAGTTTTAATCTTGCGATCTTTGAGTTTCAATTCAATCTTGCGATCTTTGAGTTTCAAACTTGCGATCTTTGAGTTTCAATCTTGCCATCTATGAGTTTAAATCTCTCGATCTTTGAGTTTTAATCTTGCCATCTTTGAGTTTCAATTTCCCCATCTTTGAGTTTTAAAATTGCCATCTTTGAGTTTCAATCTTGCCATCTTTGAGTTTCAATCTTGCGATCTTTGAGTTTCAATCTTGCTATCTGTGAGATTAATTCTTGCGATTTTTGAGTTTCAATCTTGCCATCTTTGAGTTTCAATCTTGCGATCTTTGAGTTTCATTCTTGCCATCTATGAGTTTAAATCTTGCGATTTTTGAGTTGTAATCTTGCCATCTTTGAGTTTCAATCTTGCGATCTTTGAGTTTCAAACTTGCAATCTTTGAGTTTCAATCTTGCCATCTATGAGTTTAAATCTCTCGATCTTTGAGTTTTAATCTTGCCATCTTTGAGTTTTAATCTTGTGATCTTTGAGTTTCAGTCTTACGATCTTTGAGTTACAAACTTGCTATCTTTGAGTTTCAATCTTGTGATCTTTGAGTTTCAATCTTGCCATCTATGAGTTTAAATCTTGCGATCTTTGAGTTGTAATCTTGCCATCTTTGAGTTTCAATCTTGCGATCTTTATGTTTCAAACTTGCGATCTTTGAGTTTCAATCTTGCCACCTTTGAGTTTCAAAATTGCGATCTTTGACTTTCAATCTTGCCATCTTTGAGTTATAATCTTGCTATCTTTGAGTTTCAATCTTGCGATCTTTGAGTTTCAATCTTGCCATCTTTGAGTTTCAATCTTGCAATGTTTGAGTTTCAATCTTGCGATCTTTAAGTTTCAATCTTGCGATCTTTGAGTTTCAATCTAGCGATCTTTGAGTATCAATCTTGTGATCTTTGAGTTTAATTCTTGCGATCTTTGAGTTTCAATCTTGCGATCTTTGAGTTTTAATCTTGCCATCTTTGAGTTTCAATCTTGCCATCTTTGAGTTTCAATCTTGCGATCTTTGAGTTTCAATTTTGCGAACATTAGGTTTCAATCTTGCAATCTTGGAGTTTCAATCTTGCGAACATTGAATTTCATTCTTGCGATCTTTGAGTTTCAATCAACCGATCTTTGAGTTTCAATCTTGCAATCTTTGAGTACCAATTTCTTCATCTTTGAGTTTCAAAATTGCGATCTTTGAGTTTCAATCTTGCCATCTTTGAGTTTCAATCTTGCGATCTTTGAGTTTCAATCTTGCGATCTTTGAGTTTTAATCTTGCGATCTTTGTGTTATAATCTTGCGATCTTTGAGGTTCAAACTTGCGATCTTTGAGTTTCAATCATGCGATTTTTGAGTTTCAATCTTGCCATCTTTGAGTTTCAATTTCCCCATCTTTGAGTATTAAAATTGCCATCTTAGAGTTTCAATCTTGCGATCTTTGAGTTTCAATCTTGTGATCTTTGAGTTTAATTCTTGCGATCTTTGAGTTTCAATCTTGCGATCTTTGAGTTTTAACCTTGCCATCTTTGAGTTTCAATCTTGCCATCTTTGAGTTTTAATCTTGCGATTTTTGAGTTTCAATATTGCGATCTTTAAGTTTCAATCTTGCAATCTTGGAGTTTCAATCTTGCGAACAATGAATTTCATTCTTGCGATCTTTGAGTTTCAAACTTGCTATCTTTGAGTTTCAATCTTGCGATCTTTGAGTTTCATTCTTGCGATCTTTGAGTTTCAATCTTGCGATCTTTGAGTTTCAATCTTTCGATCTTTGAGTTTCAAACTTGCGATCTTTGAGTTTCAATCTTGCCATCTATGAGTTTAAATCTCTCGATCTTTGAGTTTTAATCTTGCCATCTTTGAGTTTCAATTTCCCCATCTTTGAGTTTTAAAATTGCCATCTTTGAGTTTCAATCTTGCCATCTTTGAGTTTCAATCTTGCGATCTTTGAGTTTCAATCTTGCTATCTTTGAGATTAATTCTTGCGATTTTTGAGTTTCAATCTTGCCATCTTTGAGTTTCAATCTTGCGATCTTTGAGTTTCATTCTTGCCATCTATGAGTTTAAATCTTGCGATCTTTGAGTTGTAATCTTGTCATCTTTGAGTTTCAATCTTGCGATCTTTGAGTTTCAAACTTGCAATCTTTGAGTTTCAATCTTGCCATCTATGAGTTTAAATCTCTCGATCTTTGAGTTTTAATCTTGCCATCTTTGAGTTTTAATCTTGTGATCTTTGAGTTTCAGTCTTACGATCTTTGAGTTTCAAACTTGCTATCTTTGAGTTTCAATCTTGTGATCTTTGAGTTTCAATCTTGCCATCTATGAGTTTAAATCTTGCGATCTTTGAGTTGTAATCTTGCCATCTTTAAGTTTCAATCTTGCGATCTTTGAGTTTCAATCTTGCGATCTTTGAGTTTTTATCTTGCGATCTTTGAGTTTCAATTTTGCGATCTTTGAGTTTTAATCTTGCAATCTTTGAGTTTTAATCTTGCGATCTTTGAGTTTCAATCTTGCGATCTTTAAGTTTCAATCTTGCGATCTTTGAGTTTCAATCTAGCGATCTTTGAGTATCAATCTTGTGATCTTTGAGTTTAATTCTTGCGATCTTTGAGTTTCAATCTTGCGATCTTTGAGTTTCAATCTTGCCATCTTTGAGTTTCAATCTTGCCATCTTAGAGTTTCAATCTTGCGATCTTTGAGTTTCAATTTTGCGATCATTAGGTTTCAATCTTGCAATCTTGGAGTTTCAATCTTGCGAACATTGAATTTCATTCTTGCGATCTTTGAGTTTCAATCAACCGGTCTTTGAGTTTCAATCTTGCAATCTTTGAGTACCAATTTCTTCATCTTTGAGTTTCAAAATTGCGATCTTTGAGTTTCAATCTTGCCATCTTTGAGTTTCAATCTTGCGATCTTTGAGTTTCAATCTTGCGATCTTTGAGTTTTAATCTTGCGATCTTTGTGTTTTAATCTTGCGATCTTTGAGGTTCAAACTTGCGATCTTTGAGTTTCAATCATGCGATTTTTGAGTTTCAATCTTGCCATCTTTGAATTTCAATTTCCCCATCTTTGAGTATTAAAATTGCCATCTTAGAGTTTCAATCTTGCGATCTTTGAGTTTCAATCATGCGATCTTTTAGTTTCAATCTTGCGATCTTTGAGTTTCAATCTTGCCATCTTTATGTTTCTATCTTGCAAACTTTGAGTTCATTCTTGCCATCTATGAGTTTAAATCTTGCGATCTTTAAGTTGTAATCTTGCCATCTTTGAGTTTCAATCTTGCGATCTTTGAGTTTCAAACTTACTATCTTTAAGTTTCAATCTTGCGATCTTTGAGTTTCAATCTTGCCATCTATGAGTTTAAATCTTGCGATCTTTCAGTTGTAATCTTGCCATCTTTGAGTTCAATCTTGCGATCTTTGAGTTTTAAACCAGTGATCTTTGAGTTTCAATCTTGCCATCTTTGAGTTTCAATCTTGCAATGTCTGAGTTTCGATCTTGCGATCTTTAAGTTTCAATCTTGCGATCTTTGAGTTTCAATCTTGTGATCTTTGAGTTTAATTCTTGCGATCTTTGAGTTTCAATCTTGCGATCTTTGAGTTTTAACCTTGCCATCTTTGAGTTTCAATCTTGCCATCTTTGAGTTTTAATCTTGCGATTTTTGAGTTTCAATTTTGCTATCTTTAAGTTTCAATCTTGCAATCTTGGAGTTTCAATCTTACGAACAATGAATTTCATTCTTGCGATCTTTGAGTTTCAAACTTGCTATCTTGTCAATCTTGCGATCTTTGAGTTTCAATCTGCGATCTTTTAGTTTCAATCTTGCGATCTTTGAGTTTCAATCTTGCATCTTTATGTTTCTATCTTGCAACTTTGAGTTCATTCTTGCCATCTATGAGTTTAATCTTGCGATCTTTAAGTTGTAATTTTGCCATCTTGAGTTTCAATCTTGCGATCTTTGAGTTTCAATCTGCGATCTTTAAGTTTCAATCTTGCGATCTTTGAGTTTCAATCTTGCCATCTTTGAGTTTAATATCTTGCATCTTTCGAGTTTCAATCTTGCCATCTTTGAGTTTAATCTTGCGATCTTTGAGTTTTAAACCATGATCTTTGAGTTTCAATCTTGCATCTTTGAGTTTCAATCTTGACAATGTCTGATTTCGATCTTGCGATCTTTAAGTTTCAATCTTGCGATCTTTGAGTTTCAATCTTGCGATCTTTGAGTTTAATTCTTGCGATCTTTGAGTTTCAAACTTGCGATCTTTGAGTTTTAATCAAAGCGATCTTTGAGTTTCAATCTTGCGATCTTTGAGTTTCAATCTTGCGATCTTTGAGTTTCAATCTTGCGATCTTTGAGTTTTAATTTTGCGATCTTTGAGTTTCAAACTTGCGATCTTTGAGTTTCATTCTTGCCATCTATGAGTTTAAATCTTGCGATCTTTGAGTTGTAATCTTACCATCTTTGAGTTTCAATCTTGCGATCTTTGAGTTTCAAACTTGCGATCTTTGAGATTCAATCTTGCCATCTATGAGTTTAAATCTCTCGATCTTTGAGTTTTAATCTTGCTATCTTTGAGTTTAATTCTTGCGATCTTTGAGTTTCAGTCTTACGATCTTTGAGTTACAAACTTGCTATCTTTGAGTTTCAATCTTGTGATCTTTGAGTTTCAATCTTGCCATCTATGAGTTTAAATCTTGCGATCTTTGAGTTGTAATCTTGCCATCTTTGAGTTTCAATCTTGCGATCTTTATGTTTCAAACTTGCGATCTTTGAGTTTCAATCTTGCCACCTTTGAGTTTCAAAATTGCGATCTTTGACTTTCAATCTTGCCATCTTTGAGTTATAATCTTGCTATCTTCGAGTTTCAATCTTGCGATCTTTCAGTTTCAATCTTGCCATCTTTGAGTTTCAATCTTGCAATGTTTGAGTTTCAATCTTGCGATCTTTAAGTTTCAATCTTGCGATCTTTGAGTTTCAATCTAGCGATCTTTGAGTATCAATCTTGTGATCTTTGAGTTTAATTCTTGCGATCTTTGAGTTTCAATCTTGCGATCTTTGAGTTTTAATCTTGCCATCTTTGAGTTTCAATCTTGCCATCTTTGAGTTTCAATCTTGCGATCTTTGAGTTTCAATTTTGCGAACATTAGGTTTCAATCTTGCAATCTTGGAGTTTCAATCTTGCGAACATTGAATTTCATTCTTGCGATCTTTGAGTTTCAATCAACCGATCTTTGAGTTTCAATCTTGCAATCTTTGAGTACCAATTTCTTCATCTTTGAGTTTCAAAATTGCGATCTTTGAGTTTCAATCTTGCCATCTTTGAGTTTCAATCTTGCGATCTTTGAGTTTCAATCTTGCGATCTTTGAGTTTTAATCTTGCGATCTTTGTGTTATAATCTTGCGATCTTTGAGGTTCAAACTTGCGATCTTTGAGTTTCAATCATGCGATTTTTGAGTTTCAATCTTGCCATCTTTGAGTTTCAATTTCCCCATCTTTGAGTATTAAAATTGCCATCTTAGAGTTTCAATCTTGCGATCTTTGAGTTTCAATCTTGTGATCTTTGAGTTTAATTCTTGCGATCTTTGAGTTTCAATCTTGCGATCTTTGAGTTTTAACCTTGCCATCTTTGAGTTTCAATCTTGCCATCTTTGAGTTTTAATCTTGCGATTTTTGAGTTTCAATATTGCGATCTTTAAGTTTCAATCTTGCAATCTTGGAGTTTCAATCTTGCGAACAATGAATTTCATTCTTGCGATCTTTGAGTTTCAAACTTGCTATCTTTGAGTTTCAATCTTGCGATCTTTGAGTTTCATTCTTGCGATCTTTGAGTTTCAATCTTGCGATCTTTGAGTTTCAATCTTTCGATCTTTGAGTTTCAAACTTGCGATCTTTGAGTTTCAATCTTGCCATCTATGAGTTTAAATCTCTCGATCTTTGAGTTTTAATCTTGCCATCTTTGAGTTTCAATTTCCCCATCTTTGAGTTTTAAAATTGCCATCTTTGAGTTTCAATCTTGCCATCTTTGAGTTTCAATCTTGCGATCTTTGAGTTTCAATCTTGCTATCTTTGAGATTAATTCTTGCGATTTTTGAGTTTCAATCTTGCCATCTTTGAGTTTCAATCTTGCGATCTTTGAGTTTCATTCTTGCCATCTATGAGTTTAAATCTTGCGATCTTTGAGTTGTAATCTTGTCATCTTTGAGTTTCAATCTTGCGATCTTTGAGTTTCAAACTTGCAATCTTTGAGTTTCAATCTTGCCATCTATGAGTTTAAATCTCTCGATCTTTGAGTTTTAATCTTGCCATCTTTGAGTTTTAATCTTGTGATCTTTGAGTTTCAGTCTTACGATCTTTGAGTTTCAAACTTGCTATCTTTGAGTTTCAATCTTGTGATCTTTGAGTTTCAATCTTGCCATCTATGAGTTTAAATCTTGCGATCTTTGAGTTGTAATCTTGCCATCTTTAAGTTTCAATCTTGCGATCTTTGAGTTTCAATCTTGCGATCTTTGAGTTTTTATCTTGCGATCTTTGAGTTTCAATTTTGCGATCTTTGAGTTTTAATCTTGCAATCTTTGAGTTTTAATCTTGCGATCTTTGAGTTTCAATCTTGCGATCTTTAAGTTTCAATCTTGCGATCTTTGAGTTTCAATCTAGCGATCTTTGAGTATCAATCTTGTGATCTTTGAGTTTAATTCTTGCGATCTTTGAGTTTCAATCTTGCGATCTTTGAGTTTCAATCTTGCCATCTTTGAGTTTCAATCTTGCCATCTTAGAGTTTCAATCTTGCGATCTTTGAGTTTCAATTTTGCGATCATTAGGTTTCAATCTTGCAATCTTGGAGTTTCAATCTTGCGAACATTGAATTTCATTCTTGCGATCTTTGAGTTTCAATCAACCGGTCTTTGAGTTTCAATCTTGCAATCTTTGAGTACCAATTTCTTCATCTTTGAGTTTCAAAATTGCGATCTTTGAGTTTCAATCTTGCCATCTTTGAGTTTCAATCTTGCGATCTTTGAGTTTCAATCTTGCGATCTTTGAGTTTTAATCTTGCGATCTTTGTGTTTTAATCTTGCGATCTTTGAGGTTCAAACTTGCGATCTTTGAGTTTCAATCATGCGATTTTTGAGTTTCAATCTTGCCATCTTTGAATTTCAATTTCCCCATCTTTGAGTATTAAAATTGCCATCTTAGAGTTTCAATCTTGCGATCTTTGAGTTTCAATCATGCGATCTTTTAGTTTCAATCTTGCGATCTTTGAGTTTCAATCTTGCCATCTTTATGTTTCTATCTTGCAAACTTTGAGTTCATTCTTGCCATCTATGAGTTTAAATCTTGCGATCTTTAAGTTGTAATCTTGCCATCTTTGAGTTTCAATCTTGCGATCTTTGAGTTTCAAACTTACTATCTTTAAGTTTCAATCTTGCGATCTTTGAGTTTCAATCTTGCCATCTATGAGTTTAAATCTTGCGATCTTTCAGTTGTAATCTTGCCATCTTTGAGTTCAATCTTGCGATCTTTGAGTTTTAAACCAGTGATCTTTGAGTTTCAATCTTGCCATCTTTGAGTTTCAATCTTGCAATGTCTGAGTTTCGATCTTGCGATCTTTAAGTTTCAATCTTGCGATCTTTGAGTTTCAATCTTGTGATCTTTGAGTTTAATTCTTGCGATCTTTGAGTTTCAATCTTGCGATCTTTGAGTTTTAACCTTGCCATCTTTGAGTTTCAATCTTGCCATCTTTGAGTTTTAATCTTGCGATTTTTGAGTTTCAATTTTGCTATCTTTAAGTTTCAATCTTGCAATCTTGGAGTTTCAATCTTACGAACAATGAATTTCATTCTTGCGATCTTTGAGTTTCAAACTTGCTATCTTTGAGTTTCAATCTTGCGATCTTTGAGTTTCAATCTTGCGATCTTTGAGTTTCAATCTTGCGATCTTTGAGTTTCAATCTTGCGATCTTTGAGTTTCAAACTTGCGATCTTTGAGTTTCAATCTTGCCATCTATGAGTTTAAATCTCTCGATCTTTGAGATTTAATCTTGCCATCTTTGAGTTTCAATTTCCCCATCTTTGAGTTTTAAAATTGCCATCTTTGAGTTTCAATCTTGCCATCTTTGAGTTTCAATCTTGCGATCTTTGAGTTTCAATCTTGCTATCTTTGAATTTCAATCTTGCGATCTTTGAGTTTCAATCAACCGATCTTTGAGTTTCAATCTTGCAATCTTTGAGTACCAATTTCTTCATCTTTGAGTTTCAAAATTGCGATCTTTGAGTTTCAATCTTGCCATCTTTGAGTTTCAATCTTGCGATCTTTGAGTTTCAATCTTGCGATCTTTGAGTTTTAATTTTGCGATCTTTGTGTTTTAATCTTGCGATCTTTGAGGTTCAAACTTGCGATCTTTGAGTTTCAATCATGCGATTTTTGAGTTTCAATCTTGCCATCTTTGAGTTTCAATTTCCCCATCTTTGAGTATTAAAATTGCCATCTTTGAGTTTCAATCTTGCCATCTTTGAGTTTCAATCTTGCGATCTTTGAGTTTCATTCTTGCCATCTATGAGTTTAAATCTTGCGATCTTTAAGTTGTAATCTTGCCATCTTTGAGTTTCAATCTTGCGATCTTTGAGTTTCAAACTTGCAATCTTTGAGTTTCAATCTTGCCATCTATGAGTTTAAATCTCTCGATCTTTGAGTTTAATCTTGCCATCTTTGAGTTTCAATCTTGTGATCTTTGAGTTTCAGTCTTACGATCTTTGAGTTTCAAACTTGCTATCTTTGAGTTTCAATATTGCGATCTTTGAGTTTCAATCTTGCCATCTATGAGTTTAAATCTTGCGATCTTTGAGTTGTAATCTTGCCATCTTTAAGTTTCAATCTTGCGATCTTTGAGTTTCAATCTTGCGATCTTTGAGTTTTAATCTTGCGATCTTTGAGTTTCATTTTGCGATCTTTGAGTTTTAATCTTGCAATCTTTGAGTTTTAATCTTGCGATCTTTGAGTTTCAATCTTGCGATCTTTGAGTCCCAATCTTGTTATATATGAGTTTAAATCTCTCGATCTTTGAGTTTTAATCTTGCCATCTTTGAGTTTCTATCTTGCGATCTTTGAGTTTCAATCTTGCGATCTTTGAGTTTTAATCTTGCGATCTTTGAGTTTTAATATTGCGATCTTTGAATTTCAATCTTGCGATCTTTGAGTTTCAATCTTGCGATCTTTGAGTTTCAATCTTGCTATCTTTGAGTTTAATTCTTGCGATCTTTGAGTTTCAATCTTGCGATCTTAGAGTTTCAATCTTGCGATCTTTGAGTTTCAATCTTGCGATCTTTGAGTTTCAATCTTGCTATCTTTGAGTTTAATTCTTGCGATCTTTGAGTTTCAATCTTGCGATCTTTGAGTTTCATTCTTGCCATCTATGAGTTTAAATCTTGCGATCTTTAAGTTGTAATCTTGCCATCTTTAAGTTTCAATCTTGCGATCTTTGAGATTCAAACTTGCAATCTTTGAGTTTCAATCTTGCGATCTTTGAGTTTAAATCTCTCGATCTTTGAGTTTTAATCTTGCCATCTTTGAGTTTCAATCTTGTGATCTTTGAGTTTCAGTCTTACGATCTTTGAGTTTCAAACTTGCTATCTTTGAGTTTCAATCTTGCTATCTTTGAGTTTCAATCTTGCCATCTATGAGTTTAAATCTTGCGATCTTTAAGTTGTAATCTTGCCATCTTTAAGTTTCAATCTTGCGATCTTTGAGTTTCAATCTTGCGATCTTTGAGTTTTAATCTTGCGATCTTTGAGTTTCAATTTTGCGATCTTTGAGTTTTAATCTTGCAATCTTTGAGTTTTAATCTTGCGATCTTTGAGTTTCAATCTTGCGATCTTTGAGTCCCAATCTTGTTATATATGAGTTTAAATCTCTCGATCTTTGAGTTTTAATCTTGCCATCTTTGAGTTTCTATCTTGCGATCTTTGAGTTTCAATCTTGCGATCTTTGAGTTTTAATCTTGCGATCTTTGAGTTTTAATATTGCGATCTTTGAGTTTCAATCTTGCGATCTTTGAGTTTCAATCTTGCGATCTTTGAGTTTCAATCTTGCTATCTTTGAGTTTAATTCTTGCGATCTTTGAGTTTCAATCTTGCGATCTTAGAGTTTCAATCTTGCGATCTTTGAGTTTCAATCATGCGATCTTTTAGTTTCAATCTTGCGATTTTTGAGTTTCAATCTTGCCATCTTTGAGTTTCTATCTTGCGATCTTTGAGTTCATTCTTGCCATCTATGAGTTTAAATCTTGCGATCTTTGAGTTGTAATCTTGCCATCTTTGAGTTTCAATCTTGCGATCTTTGAGTTTCAAACTTGCTATCTTTAAGTTTCAATCTTGCGATCTTTGAGTTTTAATCTTGCCATCTATGAGTTTAAATCTTGCGATCTTTCAGTTGTAATCTTGCCATCTTTGAGTTCAATCTTGCGATCTTTGAGTTTTAGACTTGCGATCTTTGAGTTTCAATCTTGCCATCTTTGTGTTTCAAAATTGCGATCTTTGACTTTCAATCTTGCCATCTTTGAGTTATAATCTTGCTATCTTTGAGTTTCAATCTTGCGATCTTTGAGTTTCAATCTTGCCATCTTTGAGTTTCAATCTTGCAATGTCTGAGTTTCGATCTTGCGATCTTTAAGTTTCAATCTTGCGATCTTTGAGTTTTAATCTTGTGATCTTTGAGTTTAATTCTTGCGATCTTTGAGTTTCAATCTTGCGATCTTTGGGTTTTAACCTTGCCATCTTTGAGTTTCAATCTTGATATCTTTGAGTTTTAATCTTGCGATTTTTGAGTTTCAATTTTGCGATCTTTAAGTTTCAATCTTGCAATCTTGGAGTATCAATCTTGCGAACAATGAATTTTATTCTTGCGATCTTTGAGTTTCAAACTTGCTATCTTTTAGTTTCAATCTTGCGATCTTTGAGTTTCAATCTTGCGATCTTTGAGTTTCAAACTTGCTATCTTTGAGTTTCAATCTTGCGATCTTTGAGTTTCAATCTTGCCATCTATGAGTTTAAATCTTGCGATCTTTGAGTTGTAATCTTGCCATCTTTAAGTTTCAATCTTGCGATCTTTGAGTTTCAATCTTGCGATCTTTGAGTTTTAATCTTGCGATCTTTGAGTTTCATTTTTGCGATCTTTGAGTTTTAATCTTGCAATCTTTGAGTTTTAATCTTGCGATCTTTGAGTTTCAATCTTGCGATCTTTGAGTCCCAATCTTGTTATATATGAGTTTAAATCTCTCGATCTTTGAGTTTTAATCTTGCCATCTTTGAGTTTCTATCTTGCGATCTTTGAGTTTCAATCTTGCGATCTTTGAGTTTTAATCTTGCGATCTTTGAGTTTTAATATTGCGATCTTTGAATTTCAATCTTGCGATCTTTGAGTTTCAATCTTGCGATCTTTGAGTTTCAATCTTGCTATCTCTGAGTTTAATTCTTGCGATCTTTGAGTTTCAATCTTGCGATCTTAGAGTTTCAATCTTGCGATCTTTGAGTTTAAATCTTGCGATCTTTGAGTTTCAATCTTGCTATCTTTGAGTTTAATTCTTGCGATCTTTGAGTTTCAATCTTGCGATCTTTGAGTTTCATTCTTGCCATCTATGAGTTTAAATCTTGCGATCTTTAAGTTGTAATCTTGCCATCTTTAAGTTTCAATCTTGCGATCTTTGAGTTTCAAACTTGCAATCTTTGAGTTTCAATCTTGCGATCTTTGAGTTTAAATCTCTCGATCTTTGAGTTTTAATCTTGCCATCTTTGAGTTTCAATCTTGTGATCTTTGAGTTTCAGTCTTACGATCTTTGAGTTTCAAACTTGCTATCTTTGAGTTTCAATCTTGCGATCTTTGAGTTTCAATCTTGCCATCTATGAGTTTAAATCTTGCGATCTTTGAGTTGTAATCTTGCCATCTTTAAGTTTCAATCTTGCGATCTTTGAGTTTCAATCTTGCGATCTTTGAGTTTTAATCTTGCGATCTTTGAGTTTCAATTTTGCGATCTTTGAGTTTTAATCTTGCAATCTTTGAGTTTTAATCTTGCGATCTTTGAGTTTCAATCTTGCGATCTTTGAGTCCCAATCTTGTTATATATGAGTTTAAATCTCTCGATCTTTGAGTTTTAATCTTGCCATCTTTGAGTTTCTATCTTGCGATCTTTGAGTTTCAATCTTGCGATCTTTGAGTTTTAATCTTGCGATCTTTGAGTTTTAATATTGCGATCTTTGAATTTCAATCTTGCGATCTTTAAATTTCAATCTTGCGATCTTTGAGTTTCAATCATGCGATCTTTTAGTTTCAATCTTGCGATCTTTGAGTTTCAATCTTGCCATCTTTGAGTTTCTATCTTGCGATCTTTGAGTTCATTCTTGCCATCTATGAGTTTAAATCTTGCGATCTTTGAGTTGTAATCTTGCCATCTTTGAGTTTCAATCTTGCGATCTTTGAGTTTCAAACTTGCTATCTTTAAGTTTCAATCTTGCGATCTTTGAGTTTTAATCTTGCCATCTATGAGTTTAAATCTTGCGATCTTTCAGTTGTAATCTTGCCATCTTTGAGTTCAATCTTGCGATCTTTGAGTTTTAGACCTGCGATCTTTGAGTTTCAATCTTGCCATCTTTGTGTCTCAAAATTGCGATCTTTGACTTTCAATCTTGCCATCTTTGAGTTATAATCTTGCTATCTTTGAGTTTCAATCTTGCGATCTTTGAGTTTCAATCTTGCCATCTTTGAGTTTCAATCTTGCAATGTCTGAGTTTCGATCTTGCGATCTTTAAGTTTCAATCTTGCGATCTTTGAGTTTTAATCTTGTGATCTTTGAGTTTAATTCTTGCGATCTTTGAGTTTCAATCTTGCGATCTTTGGGTTTTAACCTTGCCATCTTTGAGTTTCAATCTTGATTTCTTTGAGTTTCAATCTTGCGATCTTTGAGTTTCAATCTTGCGATCTTTGAGTTTCAATCTTGCGATCTTTGAGTTTCAAACTTGCGATCTTTGAGTTTCAATCTTGCCATCTATGAGTTTAAATCTCTCGATCTTTGAGTTTTAATCTTGCCATCTTTGAGTTTCAATTTCCCCATCTTTGAGTTTTAAAATTGCCATCTTGAGTTTCAATCTTGCCATCTTTGAGTTTCAATCTTGCGATCTTTGAGTTTCAATCTTGCTATCTTTGAGATTAATTCTTGCGATTTTTGAGTTTCAATCTTGCCATCTTTGAGTTTCAATCTTGCGATCTTTGAGTTTCATTCTTGCCATCTATGAGTTTAAATCTTGCGATCTTTGAGTTGTAATCTTACCATCTTTGAGTTTCAATCTTGCGATCTTTGAGTTTCAAACTTTCAATCTTTGAGTTTCAATCTTGCCATCTATGAGTTTGAATCTCTCGATCTTTGAGTTTTATTCTTGCCATCTTTGAGTTTTAATCTTGTGATCTTTGAGTTTCAGTCTTACGATCTTTGAGTTTGAAACTTGCTATCTTTGAGTTTCAATCTTGTGATCTTTGAGTTTCAATCTTGCCATCTATGAGTTTAAATCTTGCGATCTTTGAGTTGTAATCTTGCCATCTTTAAGTTTCAATCTTGCGATCTTTGAGTTTCAATCTTGCGATCTTTGTGTTTTAATCTTGCGATCTTTGAGTTTCAATTTTGCGATCTTTGAGTTTTAATCTTGCAATCTTTGAGTTTTAATCTTGCGATCTTTGAGTTTCAATCTTGCGATCTTTGAGTTTCAATCTTGTTATATATGAGTTTAAATCTCTCGATCTTTGAGTTTTAATCTTGCCATCTTTGAGTTTCTATCTTGCGATCATTGAGTTTCAATCTTGCGATCTTTGAGTTTTAATCTTGCGATCTTTGAGTTTTAATATTGCGATCTTTGAATTTCAATCTTGCGATCTTTGAGTTTCAATCTTGCGATCTTTGAGTTTCAATCTTGCTATCTTTGAGTTTAATTCTTGCGATCTTTGAGTTTCAATCCTGCGATCTTAGAGTTTCAATGTTGCGATCTTTGAGTTTCAATCATGTGATCTTTTAGTTTCAATCTTGCGATCTTTGAGTTTCAATCTTGCCATCTATGAGTTTAAATCTTGCGATCTTTGAGTTGTAATCTTGCCATCTTTGAGTTTCAATCTTGTGATCTTTAAGTTTCAAACTTGCGATCTTTGAGTTTCAATCTTGCCACCTTTGAGTTTCAAAATTGCGATCTTTGACTTTCAATATTGCCATCTTTGAGTTATAATCTTGCTATCTTTGAGTTTCAATCTTGCGATCTTTGAGTTTCAATCTTGACATCTTTGAGTTTCAATCTTGCAATGTTTGAGTTTCAATCTTGCGATCTTTAAGTTTCAATCTTGCGATCTTTGAGTTTCAATCTAGCGATCTTTGAGTATCAATCTTGTGATCTTTGAGTTTAATTCTTGCGATCTTTGAGTTTCAATCTTGCAATCTTTGAGTTTCAATCTTGCAATCTTTGAGTTTCAATCTTGCCATCTTTGAGTTTCAATCTTGCGATCTTTGAGTTTCAATTTTGCGATCATTAGGTTTCAATCTTGCAATCTTGGAGTTTCAATCTTGCGAACATTGAATTTCATTCTTGCGATCTTTGAGTTTCAATCAACCGATCTTTGAGTTTCAATCTTGCAATCTTTGAGTACCAATTTCTTCATCTTTGAGTTTCAAAATTGCGATCTTTGAGTTTCAATCTTGCCATCTTTGAGTTTCAATCTTGCGATCTTTGAGTTTCAATCTTGCGATCTTTGAGTTTTAATTTTGCGATCTTTGTGTTTTAATCTTGCGATCTTTGAGGTTCAAACTTGCGATCTTTGAGTTTCAATCATGCGATTTTTGAGTTTCAATCTTGCCATCTTTGAGTTTCAATTTCCCCATCTTTGAGTATTAAAATTGCCATCTTTGAGTTTAAATCTTGCCATCTTTGAGTTTCAATATTGCGATCTTTGAGTTTCATTCTTGCCATCTATGAGTTTAAATCTTGCGATCTTTAAGTTGTAATCTTGCCATCTTTGAGTTTCAATCTTGCGATATTTGAGTTTCAAACTTGCAATCTTTGAGTTTCAATCTTGCCATCTATGAGTTTAAATCTCTCGATCTTTGAGTTTTAATCTTGCCATCTTTGAGTTTCAATCTTGTGATCTTTGAGTTTCAGTCTTACGATCTTTCAGTTTCAAACTTGCTATCTTTGAGTTTCAATCTTGCGATCTTTGAGTTTCAATCTTGCCATCTATGAGTTTAAATCTTGCGATCTTTGAGTTGTAATCTTGCCATCTTTAAGTTTCAATCTTGCGATCTTTGAGTTTCAATCTTGCGATCTTTGAGTTTCAATTTTGCGATCATTAGGTTTCAATCTTGCAATCTTGGAGTTTCAATCTTGCGAACATTGAATTTCATTCTTGCGATCTTTGAGTTTCAATCAACCGATCTTTGAGTTTCAATCTTGCAATCTTTGAGTACCAATTTCTTCATCTTTGAGTTTCAAAATTGCGATCTTTGAGTTTCTATCTTGCGATCTTTGAGTTTCAATTTTGCGATCTTTGAGTTTTAATCTTGCGATCTTTGAGTTTTAATATTGCGATCTTTGAATTTCAATCTTGCGATCTTTGAGTTTCAATCTTGCGATCTTTGAGTTTCAATCTTGCTATCTTTGAGTTTAATTCTTGCGATCTTTGAGTTTCAATCTTGCGATCTTAGAGTTTCAATCTTGCGATCTTTGAGTTTCAATCATGCGATCTTTTAGTTTCAATCTTGCGATCTTTGAGTTTCAATCTTGCCATCTATGAGTTTAAATCTTGCGATCTTTCAGTTGTAATCTTGACATCTTTGAGTTCAATCTTGCGATCTTTGAGTTTTAAACCTGCGATCTTTGAGTTTTAATCTTGCCATCTTTGTGTTTCAAAATTGCGATCTTTGACTTTCAATCTTGCGATCTTTGAGTTTCAATCTTGCTATCTTTGAGTTTAATTCTTGCGATCTTTGAGTTTCAATCTTGCGATCTTAGAGTTTCAATCTTGCGATCTTTGAGTTTCAATCTTGCGATCTTTGAGTTTCAATCTTGCCATCTTTGAGTTTCAATCTTGCAATGTCTGAGTTTCGATCTTGCGATCTTTAAGTTTCAATCTTGCGATCTTTGAGTTTTAATCTTGTGATCTTTGAGTTTAATTCTTGCGATCTTTGAGTTTCAATCTTGCGATCTTTGAGTTTTAACCTTGCCATCTTTGAGTTTCAATCTTGCCATCTTTGCGTTTTAATCTTGCGATTTTTGAGTTTCAATTTTGCGATCTTTAAGTTTCAATCTTGCAATCTTGGAGTATCAATCTTGCGAACAATGGATTTCATTCTTGCGATCTTTGAGTTTCAAACTTGCTATCTTTGAGTTTCAATCTTGCGATCTTTGAGTTTCAATTTTGCGATCTTTGAGTTTCAATCTTGCGATCTTTGAGTTTCAAACTTGCGATCTTTGAGTTTCAATCTTGCCATCTATGAGTTTAAATCTCTCGATCTTTGAGTTTTAATCTTGCCATCTTTGAGTTTCAATTTCCCTATCTTTGAGTTTTAAAATTGCCATCTTTGAGTTTCAATCTTGCCATCTTTGAGTTTCAATCTTGCGATCTTTGAGTTTCAATCTTGCTATCTTTGAGATTAATTCTTGCGATTTTTGAGTTTCAATCTTGCCATCTTTGAGTTTCAATCTTGCGATCTTTGAGTTTCATTCTTGCCATCTATGAGTTTAAATCTTGCGATCTTTGAGTTGTAATCTTGCCATCTTTGAGTTTCAATCTTGCGATCTTTGAGTTTCAAACTTGCAATCTTTGAGTTTCAATCTTGCCATCTATGAGTTTAAATCTCTCGATCTTTGAGTTTTAATCTTGCCATCTTTGAGTTTTAATCTTGTGATCTTTGAGTTTCAGTCTTACGATCTTTGAGTTTCAAACTTGCTATCTTTGAGTTTCAATCTTGTGATCTTTGAGTTTCAATCTTGCCATCTATGAGTTTAAATCTTGCGATCTTTGAGTTGTAATCTTGCCATCTTTAAGTTTCAATCTTGTGATCTTTAAGTTTTAAACTTGCGATCTTTGAGTTTCAATCTTGCCACCTTTGAGTTTCAAAATTGCGATCTTTGACTTTCAATATTGCCATCTTTGAGTTATAATCTTGCTATCTTTGAGTTTCAATCTTGCGATCTTTGAGTTTCAATCTAGCGATCTTTGAGTATCAATCTTGTGATCTTTGAATTTAATTCTTGCGATCTTTGAGTTTCAATCTTGCGATCTTTGAGTTTCAATCTTGCCATCTTTGAGTTTCAATCTTGCCATCTTTGAGTTTCAATCTTGCGATCTTTGAGTTTCAATTTTGCGATCATTAGGTTTCAATCTTGCAATCTTGGAGTTTCAATCTTGCGAACATTGAATTTCATTCTTGCGATCTTTGAGTTTTAATCAACCGATCTTTGAGTTTCAATCTTGCAATCTTTGAGTACCAATTTCTTCATCTTTGAGTTTCAATCTTGCGATCTTTGAGTTTCAATCTTGCGATCTTTGAGTTTTAATCTTGCGATCTTTGTGTTTTAATCTTGCGATCTTTGAGGTTCAAACTTGCGATCTTTGAGTTTCAATCATGCGATTTTTGAGTTTCAATCTTGCCATCTTTGAGTTTCAATTTCCCCATCTTTGAGTATTAAAATTGCCATCTTTGAGTTATAATCTTGCCATCTTTGAGTTTCAATCTTGCGATCTTTGAGTTTCATTCTTGCCATCTATGAGTTTAAATCTTGCGATCTTTAAGTTGTAATCTTGCCATCTTTGAGTTTCAATCTTGCGATCTTTGAGTTTCAAACTTGCAATCTTTGAGTTTCAATCTTGCCATCTATGAGTTTAAATCTCTCGATCTTTGAGTTTTAATCTTGCCATCTTTGAGTTTCAATCTTGTGATCTTTGAGTTTCAGTCTTACGATCTTTCAGTTTCAAACTTGCTATCTTTGAGTTTCAATCTTGCGATCTTTGAGTTTCAATCTTGCCATCTATGAGTTTAAATCTTGCGATCTTTGAGTTGTAATCTTGCCATCTTTAAGTTTCAATCTTGCGATCTTTGAGTTTCAATCTTGCGATCTTTGAGTTTTAATCTTGCGATCTTTGAGTTTCAATTTTGCGATCTTTGAGTTTTAATCTTGCAATCTTTGAGTTTTAATCTTGCGATCTTTGAGTTTAATTCTTGCGATCTTTGAGTTTCAATCTTGCGATCTTAGAGTTTCAATCTTGCGATCTTTGAGTTTCAATCATGCGATCTTTTAGTTTCAATCTTGCGATCTTTGAGTTTCAATCTTGCCATCTTTGAGTTTAAATCTTGCGATCTTTCAGTTGTAATCTTGCCATCTTTGAGTTAAATCTTGCGATCTTTGAGTTTAAAACCTGCGATCTTTGAGTTTTAATCTTGCCATCTTTGTGTTTCAAATTGCGATCTTTGACTTTCAATCTTGCCATCTTTGAGTTATAATCTTGCTATCTTTGAGTTTCAATCTTGCGATCTTTGAGTTTCAATCTTGCCATCTTTGAGTTTCAATCTTGCAATGTCTGAGTTTCGATCTTGCGATCTTTAAGTTTCAATCTTGCGATCTTTGAGTTTTAATCTTGTGATCTTTGAGTTTAATTCTTGCGATCTTTGAGTTTCAATCTTGCGATCTTTGAGTTTTAACCTTGCCATCTTTGAGTTTCAATCTTGCCATCTTTGCGTTTTAATCTTGCGATTTTTGAGTTTCAATTTTGCGATCTTTAAGTTTCAATCCTGCAATCTTGGAGTATCAATCTTGCGAACATTGAATTTCATTCTTGCGATCCTTGAGTTTCAAACTTGCTATCTTTGAGTTTCAATCTTGCGATCTTTGAGTTTCAATCTTGCGATCTTTGAGTTTCAATCTTGCGATCTTTGAGTTTCAATCTTGCGATCTTTGAGTTTCAATCTTGCGATCTTTGAGTTTCAATCTTGCCATCTATGAGTTTAAATCTTGCGATCTTTGAGTTGTAATCTTGCCATCTTTGAGTTTCAATCTTTCGATCTTTGAGTTTCAATCTTGCCATCTATGAGTTTCAATCTTGCGATCTTTGAGTTTCAATCTTGCGATCTTTGAGTTTTAATCTTGCAATCTTTGAGTTTTAATCTTGCGATCTTTGAGTTTCAATCTTGCGATCTTTGAGTTTCAATCTTGCGATCTTTTGAGTTTCATTCTTGCCGATCTATGAGTTTAAATCATGCGATCTTTTAGTTGTCAATCTTGCCATCTTTGAGTTTCAATCTTGCGATCTTTGAGTTTCAATCTTGCAATCTTTGAGTTGTAATCTTGCCATCTTTGAGTTAAATCTTGCGATCTTTGAGTTTTAAAACCTGCGATCTTTGAGTTTTAATCTTGCCATCTTTGTGTTTCAAAATTGCGATCTTTGACTTTCAATCTTGCCATCTTTGAGTTATAATCTTGCTATCTTTGAGTTTCAATCTTGCGATCTTTGAGTTTCAATCTTGCCATCTTTGAGTTTCAATCTTGCAATGTCTGAGTTTCGATCTTGCGATCTTTAAGTTTCAATCTTGCGATCTTTGAGTTTTAATCTTGTGATCTTTGAGTTTAATTCTTGCGATCTTTGAGTTTCAATCTTGCGATCTTTGAGTTTTAACCTTGCCATCTTTGAGTTTCAATCTTGCCATCTTTGCGTTTTAATCTTGCGATTTTTGAGTTTCAATTTTGCGATCTTTAAGTTTCAATCCTGCAATCTTGGAGTATCAATCTTGCGAACAATGAATTTCATTCTTGCGATCTTTGAGTTTCAAACTTGCTATCTTTGAGTTTCAATCTTGCGATCTTTGAGTTTCAATCTTGCGATCTTTGAGTTTCAATCTTGCGATCTTTGAGTTTTAATCTTGCGATCTTTGAGTTTCAATCTTGCGATCTTTGAGTTTCAATCTTGCTATCTTTGAGTTTAATTCTTGCGATCTTTGAGTTTCAATCTTGCGATCTTAGAGTTTCAATCTTGCGATCTTTGAGTTTCAATCTTGCGATCTTTTAGTTTCAATCTTGCGATCTTTGAGTTTCAATCTTGCCATCTTTGAGTTTCTATCTTGCGATCTTTGAGTTCATTCTTGCCATCTATGAGTTTAAATCTTGCGATCTTTGAGTTGTAATCTTGCCATCTTTGAGTTTCAATCTTGCGATCTTTGAGTTTCAAACTTGCTATCTTTAAGTTTCAATCTTGCGATCTTTGAGTTTTAATCTTGCCATCTATGAGTTTAAATCTTGCGATCTTTCAGTTGTAATCTTGCCATCTTTGAGTTCAATCTTGCGATCTTTGAGTTTTAGACCTGCGATCTTTGAGTTTCAATCTTGCCATCTTTGTGTTTCAAAATTGCGATCTTTGACTTTCAATCTTGCCATCTTTGAGTTATAATCTTGCTATCTTTGAGTTTCAATCTTGCGATCTTTGAGTTTCAATCTTTCCATCTTTGAGTTTCAATCTTGCAATGTCTGAGTTTCGATCTTGCGATCTTTAAGTTTCAATCTTGCGATCTTTGAGTTTTAATCTTGTGATCTTTGAGTTTAATTCTTGCGATCTTTGAGTTTCAATCTTGCGATCTTTGAGTTTTAACCTTGCCATCTTTGAGTTTCAATCTTGATATCTTTGAGTTTTAATCTTGCGATTTTTGAGTTTCAATTTTGCGATCTTTAAGTTTCAATCTTGCAATCTTGGAGTATCAATCTTGCGAACAATGAATTTCATTCTTGCGATCTTTGAGTTTCAAACTTGCTATCTTTTAGTTTCAATCTTGCGATCTTTGAGTTTCAATCTTGCGATCTTTGAGTTTCAATCTTGCGATCTTTGAGTTTCAATTTTGCGATCATTAGGTTTCAATCTTGCAATCTTGGAGTTTCTATCTTGCGAACATTGAATTTCATTCTTGCGATCTTTGAGTTTCAATCAACCGATCTTTGAGTTTCAATCTTGCAATCTTTGAGTACCAATTTCTTCATCTTTGAGTTTCAAAATTGCGATCTTTGAGTTTCTATCTTGCGATCTTTGAGTTTCAATCTTGCGATCTTTGAGTTTTAATCTTGCGATCTTTGAGTTTTAATATTGCGATCTTTGAATTTCAATCTTGCGATCTTTGAGTTTCAATCTTGCGATCTTTGAGTTTCAATCTTGCTATCTTTGAGTTTAATTCTTGCGATCTTTGAGTTTCAATCTTGCGATCTTAGAGTTTCAATCTTGCGATCTTTGAGTTTCAATCTTGCGATCTTTGAGTTTTAATCTTGCGATCTTTGTGTTTTAATCTTGCGATCTTTGAGGTTCAAACTTGCGATCTTTGAGTTTCAATCATGCGATTTTTGAGTTTCAATCTTGCCATCTTTGAGTTTCAATTTCCCCATCTTTGAGTATTAAAATTGCCATCTTTGATTTATAATCTTGCCATCTTTGAGTTTCAATCTTGCGATCTTTGAGTTTCATTCTTGCCATCTATGAGTTTAAATCTTGCGATCTTTAAGTTGTAATCTTGCCATCTTTGAGTTTCAATCTTGCGATCTTTGAGTTTCAAACTTGCAATCTTTGAGTTTCAATCTTGCCATCTATGAGTTTAAATCTCTCAATCTTTGAGTTTTAATCTTGCCATCTTTGAGTTTCAATCTTGTGATCATTGAGTTTCAGTCTTACGATCTTTCAGTTTCAAACTTGCTATCTTTGAGTTTCAATCTTGCGATCTTTGAGTTTCAATCTTGCCATCTATGAGTTTAAATCTTGCCATCTTTGAGTTGTAATCTTGCCATCTTTAAGTTTCAATCTTGCGATCTTTGAGTTTCAATCTTGCGATCTTTGAGTTTTAATCTTGCGATCTTTGAGTTTCAATTTTGCGATCTTTGAGTTTTATTCTTGCAATCTTTGAGTTTTAATCTTGCGATCTTTGAGTTTAATTCTTGCGATCTTTGAGTTTCAATCTTGCGATCTTAGAGTTTCAATCTTGCGATCTTTGAGTTTCAATCATGCGATCTTTTAGTTTCAATCTTGCGATCTTTGAGTTTCAATCTTGCCATCTTTGAGTTTAAATCTTGCGATCTTTCAGTTGTAATCTTGCCATCTTTGAGTTCAATCTTGCGATCTTTGAGTTTTAAACCTGCGATCTTTGAGTTTTAATCTTGCCATCTTTGTGTTTCAAAATTGCGATCTTTGACTTTCAATCTTGCCATCTTTGAGTTATAATCTTGCTATCTTTGAGTTTCAATCTTGCGATCTTTGAGTTTCAATCTTGCCATCTTTGAGTTTCAATCTTGCAATGTCTGAGTTTCGATCTTGCGATCTTTAAGTTTCAATCTTGCGATCTTTGAGTTTTAATCTTGTGATCTTTGAGTTTGATTCTTGCGATCTTTGAGTTTCAATCTTGCGATCTTTGAGTTTTAACCTTGCCATCTTTGAGTTTCAATCTTGCCATCTTTGCGTTTTAATCTTGCGATTTTTGAGTTTCAATTTTGCGATCTTTAAGTTTCAATCTTGCAATCTTGGAGTATCAATCTTGCGAACAATGAATTTCATTCTTGCGATCTTTGAGTTTCAAACTTGCTATCTTTGAGTTTCAATCTTGCGATCTTTGAGTTTCAATCTTGCGATCTTTGAGTTTCAATCTTGCGATCTTTGAGTTTCAATCTTGCGATCTTTGAGTTTCAAACTTGCGATCTTTGAGTTTCAATCTTGCCATCTATGAGTTTAAATCTCTCGATCTTTGAGTTTTAATCTTGCCATCTTTGAGTTTCAATTTCCCTATCTTTGAGTTTTTAAATTGCCATCTTTGAGTTTCAATCTTGCCATCTTTGAGTTTCAATCTAGCGATCTTTGAGTTTCAATCTTGCTATCTTTGAGATTAATTCTTGCGATTTTTGAGTTTCAATCTTGCCATCTTTAAGTTTCAATCTTGCGATCTTTGAGTTTCATTCTTGCCATCTATGAGTTTAAATCTTGCGATCTTTGAGTTGTAATCTTGCCATCTTTGAGTTTCAATCTTGCGATCTTTGAGTTTCAAACTTGCAATCTTTGAGTTTCAATCTTGCCATCTATGAGTTTAAATCTCTCGATCTTTGAGTTTTAATCTTGCCATCTTTGAGTTTTAATCTTGTGATCTTTGAGTTTCAGTCTTACGATCTTTGAGTTTCAAACTTGCTATCTTTGAGTTTCAATCTTGTGATCTTTGAGTTTCAATCTTGCCATCTATGAGTTTAAATCTTGCGATCTTTGAGTTGTAATCTTGCCATCTTTGAGTTTCAATCTTGTGATCTTTAAGTTTCAAACTTGCGATCTTTGAGTTTCAATCTTGCCACCTTTGAGTTTCAAAATTGCGATCTTTGACTTTCAATATTGCCATCTTTGAGTTATAATCTTGCTATCTTTGAGTTTCAATCTTGCGATCTTTGAGTTTCAACTAGCGATCTTTGAGTATCAATCTTGTGATCTTTGAATTTAATTCTTGCGATCTTTGAGTTTCAATCTTGCGATCTTTGAGTTTCAATCTTGCCATCTTTGAGTTTCAATCTTGCCATCTTTGAGTTTCAATCTTGCGATCTTTGAGTTTCAATTTTGCGATCATTAGGTTTCAATCTTGCAATCTTGGAGTTTCAATCTTGCGAACATTGAATTTCATTCTTGCGATCTTTGAGTTTCAATCAACCGATCTTTGAGTTTCAATCTTGCAATCTTTGAGTACCAATTTCTTCATCTTTGAGTTTCAATCTTGCGATCTTTGAGTTTCAATCTTGCGATCTTTGAGTTTTAATCTTGCGATCTTTGTGTTTTAATCTTGCGATCTTTGAGGTTCAAACTTGCGATCTTTGAGTTTCAATCATGCGATTTTTGAGTTTCAATCTTGCCATCTTTGAGTTTCAATTTCCCCATCTTTGAGTATTAAAATTGCCATCTTTGAGTTTCAATCTTGCCATCTTTGAGTTTCAATCTTGCGATCTTTGAGTTTCATTCTTGCCATCTATGAGTTTAAATCTTGCGATCTTTAAGTTGTAATCTTGCCATCTTTGAGTTTCAATCTTGCGATCTTTGAGTTTCAAACTTGCAATCTTTGAGTTTCAATCTTGCCATCTATGAGTTTAAATCTCTCGATCTTTGAGTTTTAATCTTGCCATCTTTGAGTTTCAATCTTGTGATCTTTGAGTTTCAGTCTTACGATCTTTCAGTTTCAAACTTGCAATCTTTGAGTTTCAATCTTGCGATCTTTGAGTTTCAATCTTTCCATCTATGAGTTTAAATCTTGCGATCTTTGAGTTGTAATCTTGCCATCTTTAAGTTTCAATCTTGCGATCTTTGAGTTTCAATCTTGCGATCTTTGAGTTTTAATCTTGCGATCTTTGAGTTTCAATTTTGCGATCTTTGAGTTTTAATCTTGCAATCTTTGAGTTTTAATCTTGCGATCTTTGAGTTTAATTCTTGCGATCTTTGAGTTTCAATCTTGCGATCTTAGAGTTTCAATCTTGCGATCTTTGAGTTTCAATCATGCGATCTTTTAGTTTCAATCTTGCGATCTTTGAGTTTTAATCTTGCCATCTTTGAGTTTAAATCTTGCGATCTTTTAGTTGTAATCTTGCCATCTTTGAGTTCAATCTTGCGATCTTTGAGTTTTAAACCTGCGATCTTTGAGTTTTAATCTTGCCATCTTTGTGTTTCAAAATTGCGATCTTTGACTTTCAATCTTGCCATCTTTGAGTTATAATCTTGCTATCTTTGAGTTTCAATCTTGCGATCTTTGAGTTTCAATCTTGCCATCTTTGAGTTTCAATCTTGCAATGTCTGAGTTTCGATCTTGCGATCTTTAAGTTTCAATCTTGCGATCTTTGAGTTTTAATCTTGTGATCTTTGAGTTTAATTCTTGCGATCTTTGAGTTTCAATCTTGCGATCTTTAAGTTTTAACCTTGCCATCTTTAAGTTTCAATCTTGCCATCTTTGCGTTTTAATCTTGCGATTTTTGAGTTTCAATTTTGCGATCTTTAAGTTTCAATCTTGCAATCTTGGAGTATCAATCTTGCGAACAATGAATTTCATTCTTGCGATCTTTGAGTTTCAAACTTGCTATCTTTGAGTTTCAATCTTGCGATCTTTGAGTTTCAATCTTGCGATCTTTGAGTTTCAATCTTGCGATCTTTGAGTTTCAATCTTGCGATCTTTGAGTTTCAAACTTGCGATCTTTGAGTTTCAATCTTGCCATCTATGAGTTTAAATCTCTCGATCTTTGAGTTTTAATCTTGCCATCTTTGAGTTTCAATTTCCCTATCTTTGAGTTTTTAAATTGCCATCTTTGAGTTTCAATCTTGCCATCTTTGAGTTTCAATCTAGCGATCTTTGAGTTTCAATCTTGCTATCTTTGAGATTAATTCTTGCGATTTTTGAGTTTCAATCTTGCCATCTTTAAGTTTCAATCTTGCGATCTTTGAGTTTCATTCTTGCCATCTATGAGTTTAAATCTTGCGATCTTTGAGTTGTAATCTTGCCATCTTTGAGTTTCAATCTTGCGATCTTTGAGTTTCAAACTTGCAATCTTTGAGTTTCAATCTTGCCATCTATGAGTTTAAATCTCTCGATCTTTGAGTTTTAATCTTGCCATCTTTGAGTTTTAATCTTGTGATCTTTGAGTTTCAGTCTTACGATCTTTGAGTTTCAAACTTGCTATCTTTGAGTTTCAATCTTGTGATCTTTGAGTTTCAATCTTGCCATCTATGAGTTTAAATCTTGCGATCTTTGAGTTGTAATCTTGCCATCTTTGAGTTTCAATCTTGTGATCTTTAAGTTTCAAACTTGCGATCTTTGAGTTTCAATCTTGCCACCTTTGAGTTTCAAAATTGCGATCTTTGACTTTCAATATTGCCATCTTTGAGTTATAATCTTGCTATCTTTGAGTTTCAATCTTGCGATCTTTGAGTTTCAATCTAGCGATCTTTGAGTATCAATCTTGTGATCTTTGAATTTAATTCTTGCGATCTTTGAGTTTCAATCTTGCGATCTTTGAGTTTCAATCTTGCCATCTTTGAGTTTCAATCTTGCCATCTTTGAGTTTCAATCTTGCGATCTTTGAGTTTCAATTTTGCGATCATTAGGTTTCAATCTTGCAATCTTGGAGTTTCAATCTTGCGAACATTGAATTTCATTCTTGCGATCTTTGAGTTTCAATCAACCGATCTTTGAGTTTCAATCTTGCAATCTTTGAGTACCAATTTCTTCATCTTTGAGTTTCAATCTTGCGATCTTTGAGTTTCAATCTTGCGATCTTTGAGTTTTAATCTTGCGATCTTTGTGTTTTAATCTTGCGATCTTTGAGGTTCAAACTTGCGATCTTTGAGTTTCAATCATGCGATTTTTGAGTTTCAATCTTGCCATCTTTGAGTTTCAATTTCCCCATCTTTGAGTATTAAAATTGCCATCTTTGAGTTTCAATCTTGCCATCTTTGAGTTTCAATCTTGCGATCTTTGAGTTTCATTCTTGCCATCTATGAGTTTAAATCTTGCGATCTTTAAGTTGTAATCTTGCCATCTTTGAGTTTCAATCTTGCGATCTTTGAGTTTCAAACTTGCAATCTTTGAGTTTCAATCTTGCCATCTATGAGTTTAAATCTCTCGATCTTTGAGTTTTAATCTTGCCATCTTTGAGTTTCAATCTTGTGATCTTTGAGTTTCAGTCTTACGATCTTTCAGTTTCAAACTTGCTATCTTTGAGTTTCAATCTTGCGATCTTTGAGTTTCAATCTTTCCATCTATGAGTTTAAATCTTGCGATCTTTGAGTTGTAATCTTGCCATCTTTAAGTTTCAATCTTGCGATCTTTGAGTTTCAATCTTGCGATCTTTGAGTTTTAATCTTGCAATCTTTGAGTTTCAATTTTGCGATCTTTGAGTTTTAATCTTGCAATCTTTGAGTTTTAATCTTGCGATCTTTGAGTTTAATTCTTGCGATCTTTGAGTTTCAATCTTGCGATCTTAGAGTTTCAATCTTGCGATCTTTGAGTTTCAATCATGCGATCTTTTAGTTTCAATCTTGCGATCTTTGAGTTTCAATCTTGCCATCTTTGAGTTTAAATCTTGCGATCTTTCAGTTGTAATCTTGCCATCTTTGAGTTCAATCTTGCGATCTTTGAGTTTTAAACCTTGCGATCTTTGAGTTTTAATCTTGCCATCTTTGTGTTTCAAAATTGCGATCTTTGACTTTCAATCTTGCCATCTTTGAGTTATAATCTTGCTATCTTTGAGTTTCAATCTTGCGATCTTTGAGTTTCAATCTTGCGATCTTTGAGTTTCAATCTTGCAATGTCTGAGTTTCGATCTTGCGATCTTTAAGTTTCAATCTTGCGATCTTTGAGTTTTAATCTTGTGATCTTTGAGTTTAATTCTTGCGATCTTTGAGTTTCAATCTTGCGATCTTTGAGTTTTAACCTTGCCATCTTTGAGTTTCAATCTTGCCATCTTTGAGTTTTAATCTTGCGATTTTTGAGTTTCAATTTTGCGATCTTTAAGTTTCAATCTTGCAATCTTGGAGTTTCAATCTTGCGATCAATGAATTTCATTCTTGCGATCTTTAAGTTTCAAACTTGCTATCTTTGAGTTTTAATCTTGCGATCTTTGAGTTTCAATCTTGCGATCTTTGAGTTTCAATCTTGCGATCTTTGAGTTTCAATCTTGCGATCTTTGAGTTTCAAACTTGCGATCTTTGAGTTTCAATTTTGCCATCTATGAGTTTAAATCTCTCGATCGTTGAGTTTTAATCTTGCCGATCTTTGAGTTTCAATTTCCCTATCTTTGAGTTTTAAAATTGCCATCTTTGAGTTTCAATCTTGCCATCTTTGAGTTTCAATCTTGCGATCTTTGAGTTTCAATCTTGCCTATCTTTGAGATTAATTCTTGCGATTTTTGAGTTTCAATCTTGCCATCTTTGAGTTTCAATCTTGCGATCTTTGAGTTTCATTCTTGCCATCTATGAGTTTAAATCTTGCGATCTTTGAGTTGTAATCTTGCCATCTTTGAGTTTCAATCTTGCGATCTTTGAGTTTCAAACTTGCGATCTTTGAGTTTCAATCTTGCCATCTATGAGTTTAAATCTCTCGATCTTTGAGTTTTAATCTTGCCATCTTTGAGTTTAATCTTATGATCTTTGAGTTTCAGTCTTGCGATCTTTGAGTTTTAAACTTGCGATCTTTGAGTTTCAATCTTGCGATCTTTGAGTTTCAATCTTGCCATCTATGAGTTTAAATCTTGCGATCTTTGAGTTGTAATCTTGCCATCTTTGAGTTTCAATCTTGCGATCTTTGAGTTTCAATCTTGCGATCTTTGAGTTTCAATCTTGCGATCTTTGAGTTTCAATATTGCGATCTTTGAGTTTCAATCTTGCAATCTTTGAGTTTTAATCTTGCGATCTTTGAGTTTAAATCTTGCGATCTTTGAGTTTCAATCTTGCGATCTTTGAGTTTCAATCTTGCGATCTTTGAGTTTCAATCTTGCTATCTTTGAGTTTCAATCTTGCGATCTTTGAGTTTCAATCTTGCCATCTTTGAGTTTAAATCTTGCGATCTTTCAGTTGTAATCTTGCCATCTTTGAGTTCAATCTTGCGATCTTTGAGTTTTAAACCTGCGATCTTTGAGTTTCAATCTTGCCATCTTTGTGTTTCAAAATTGCGATCTTTGACGTTTCAATCTTGCCATCTTTGAGTTATAATCTTGCTATCTTTGAGTTTCAATCTTGCGATCTTTGAGTTTCAATCTTGCCATCTTTGAGTTTCAATCTTGCAATGTCTGAGTTTCGATCTTGCGATCTTTAAGTTTCAATCTTGCGATCTTTGAGTTTTAATCTTGTGATCTTTGAGTTTAATTCTTGCGATCTTTGAGTTTCAATCTTGCGATCTTTGAGTTTTAACCTTGCCATCTTTGAGTTTCAATTTTGCGATCTTTAAGTTTCAATCTTGCGATCTTTGAGTTTCAATTTTGCGATCTTTAAGTTTCAATCTTGCAATCTTGGAGTATCAATCTTGCGAACAATGAATTTCATTCTTGCGATCTTTGAGTTTTAACCTTGCTATCTTTGAGTTTCAATCTTGCGATCTTTGAGTTTCAATCTTGCGATCTTTGAGTTTCAATCTTGCGATCTTTGAGTTTCAATCTTGCGATCTTTGAGTTTCAAACTTGCGATCTTTGAGTTTAAATCTTGCCATCTATGAGTTTAAATCTCTCGATCTTTGAGTTTTAATCTTGCCATCTTTGAAGTTTCAATTTCCCTATCTTTGAGTTTTAAAATTGCCATCTTTGAGTTTCAATCTTGCCATCTTTGAGTTTCAATCTTGCGATCTTTGAGTTTCAATCTTGCTATCTTTGAGTTTAAATCTTGCGATCTTTGAGTTTCAATCTTGCCATCTTTGAGTTTCAATCTTGCGATCTTTGAGTTTCATTCTTGCCATCTATGAGTTTAAATCTTGCGATCTTTGAGTTGTAATCTTGCCATCTTTGAGTTTCAATCTTGCGATCTTTGAGTTTCAAACTTGCAATCTTTGAGTTTCAATCTTGCCATCTATGAGTTTAAATCTCTGCGATCTTTGAGTTTTAATCTTGCCATCTTTGAGTTTAATCTTGCTGATCTTTGAGTTTCAGTCTTACGATCTTTGAGTTTCAAACTTGCGATCTTTGAGTTTCAATCTTGCGATCTTTGAGTTTCAATCTTGCCATCTTTGAGTTTAATTCTTGCCATCTTTGAGTTTTAATCTTGCGATCTTTGAGTTTCAATCTTGCCATCTTTGAGTTTCAACCTTGCCATCTTTGAGTTTCAATCTTGCCACCTTTGAGTTTCAAAATTGCGATCTTGGACTTTCAATCTTGCCATCTTTGAGTTATAATCTTGCTATCTTTGAGTTTCAATCTTGCGATCTTTGAGTTTCAATCTTGCGATCTCTGAGTTTAATTCTTGTGATCTTTGAGTTTAATTCTTGCCATCTTTGAGTTTTAATCTTGCGATCTTTGAGTTTCAATCTTGCCATCTTTGAGTTTCAACCTTGCCATCTTTGAGTTTCAATCTTGCGATCTTTGAGTTTCAATTTTGCGATCATTAAGTTTCAATCTTGCAATCTTGGAGTTTCAATCTTGCGAACATTGAATTTCATTCTTGCGATCTATGACTTTTAATCTTGCAATCTTTGAGTACCAATTTCTTCATCTTTGAGTTTCAAAATTGCGATCTTTGAGTTTCAATCTTGCCATCTTTGAGTTTTAATCTTGCGATCTTTGTGTTTTAATCTTGCGATCTTTGAGGTTCAAACTTGCGATCTTTGAGTTTCAATCATGCGATTTTTGAGTTTCAATCTTGCCATCTTTGAGTTTCAATTTCCCCATCTTTGAGTATTAAAATTGCCATCTTTGAGTTTTAATCTTGCCATCTTTGAGTTTCAATCTTGCAATCTTTGAGTTTCATTCTTGCCATCTATGAGTTTAAATCTTGCGATCTTTAAGTTGTAATCTTGCCATCTTTGAGTTTCAATCTTGCGATCTTTGAGTTTCAAACTTGCAATCTTTGAGTTTCAATCTTGCCATCTATGAGTTTAAATCTCTCGATCTTTGAGTTTTAATCTTGCCATCTTTGAGTTTCAATCTTGTGATCTTTGAGTTTCAGTCTTACGATCTTTCAGTTTCAAACTTGCTATCTTTTAGTTTCAATCTTGCGATCTTTGAGTTTCAATCTTGCCATCTATGAGTTTAAATCTTGCGATCTTTGAGTTGTAATCTTGCCATCTTTAAGTTTCAATCTTGCGATCTTTGAGTTTCAATCTTGCGATCTTTGAGTTTTAATCTTGCGATCTTTGAGTTTCAATTTTGCGATCTTTGAGTTTTAATCTTGCAATCTTTGAGTTTTAATCTTGCGATCTTTGAGTTTCAATCTTGCGATCTTTGAGTCCCAATCTTGTTATATATGAGTTTAAATCTCTCGATCTTTGAGTTTTAATCTTGCCATCTTTGAGTTTCTATCTTGCGATCTTTGAGTTTCAATCTTGCGATCTTTGAGTTTTAATCTTGCGATCTTTGAGTTTTAATATTGCGATCTTTGAATTTCAATCTTGCGATCTTTGAGATTCAATCTTGCGATCTTTGAGTTTCAATCTTGCTATCTTTGAGTTTAATTCTTGCGATCTTTTAGTTTCAATCTTGCGATCTTAGAGTTTCAATCTTGCGATCTTTGAGTTTCAATCTTGCTATCTTTGAGTTTAAATCTTGCGATCTTTCAGTTGTAATCTTGCCATCTTTGAGTTCAATCTTGCGATCTTTGAGTTTTAAACCTGCGATCTTTGAGTTTTAATCTTGCCATCTTTGTGTTTCAAAATTGCGATCTTTAACTTTCAATCTTGCCATCTTTGAGTTATAATCTTGCTATCTTTGAGTTTCAATCTTGCGATCTTTGAGTTTCAATCTTGCCATCTTTGAGTTTCAATCTTGCAATGTCTGAGTTTCGATCTTGCGATCTTTAAGTGTCAATCTTGCGATCTTTGAGTTTTAATCTTGTGATCTTTGAGTTTAATTCTTGCGATCTTTGAGTTTCAATCTTGCGATCTTGGAGTTTCAATCTTGCGAACATTGAATTTCATTCTTGCGATCTTTGAGTTTCAATCTTGCAATCTTTAAGTACCAATTTCTTCATCTTTGAGTTTCAATCTTGCGATCTTTGAGTTTCAATCTTGCGATCTTTGAGTTTTAATCTTGCGATCTTTGTGTTTTAATCTTGCGATCTTTGAGGTTCAAACTTGCGATCTTTGAGTTTCAATCATGCGATTTTTGAGTTTCAATCTTGCCATCTTTGAGTTTCAATTTCCCCATCTTTGAGTATTAAAATTGCCATCTTTGAGTTTTAATCTTGCCATCTTTGAGTTTCAATCTTGCAATCTTTGAGTTTCATTCTTGCCATCTATGAGTTTAAATCTTGCGATCTTTAAGTTGTAATCTTGCCATCTTTGAGTTTCAATCTTGCGATCTTTGAGTTTCAAACTTGCAATCTTTGAGTTTCAATCTTGCCATCTATGAGTTTAAATCTCTCGATCTTTGAGTTTTAATCTTGCCATCTTTGAGTTTCAATCTTGTGATCTTTGAGTTTCAGTCTTACGATCTTTCAGTTTCAAACTTGCTATCTTTGAGTTTCAATCTTGCGATCTTTGAGTTTCAATCTTGCCATCTATGAGTTTAAATCTTGCGATCTTTGAGTTGTAATCTTGCCATCTTTAAGTTTCAATCTTGCGATCTTTGAGTTTCAATCTTGCGATCTTTGAGTTTTAATCTTGCGATCTTTGAGTTTCAATTTTGCGATCTTTGAGTTTTAATCTTGTAATCTTTGAGTTTTAATCTTGCGATCTTTGAGTTTCAATCTTGCGATCTTTGAGTTCCAATCTTGTTATATATGAGTTTAAATCTCTCGATCTTTGAGTTTTAATCTTGCCATCTTTGAGTTTCTATCTTGCGATCTTTGAGTTTCAATCTTGCGATCTTTGAGTTTTAATCTTGCGATCTTTGAGTTTTAATATTGCGATCTTTGAATTTCAATCTTGCGATCTTTGAGATTCAATCTTGCGATCTTTGAGTTTCAATCTTGCTATCTTTGAGTTTAATTCTTGCGATCTTTTAGTTTCAATCTTGCGATCTTAGAGTTTCAATCTTGCGATCTTTGAGTTTCAATCTTGCTATCTTTGAGTTTAAATCTTGCGATCTTTCAGTTGTAATCTTGCCATCTTTGAGTTCAATCTTGCGATCTTTGAGTTTAAACCTGCGATCTTTGAGTTTTAATCTTGCCATCTTTGTGTTTCAAAATTGCGATCTTTAACTTTCAATCTTGCCATCTTTGAGTTATAATCTTGCTATCTTTGAGTTTCAATCTTGCGATCTTTGAGTTTCAATCTTGCCATCTTTGAGTTTCAATCTTGCAATGTCTGAGTTTCGATCTTGCGATCTTTAAGTGTCAATCTTGCGATCTTTGAGTTTTAATCTTGTGATCTTTGAGTTTAATTCTTGCGATCTTTGAGTTTCAATCTTGCGATCTTGGAGTTTCAATCTTGCGAACTTTGAATTTCATTCTTGCGATCTTTGAGTTTCAATCTTGCAATCTTTAAGTACCAATTTCTTCATCTTTGAGTTTCAATCTTGCGATCTTTGAGTTTCAATCTTGCGATCTTTGAGTTTTAATCTTGCGATCTTTGTGTTTAATCTTGCGATCTTTGAGGTTCAAACTTGCGATCTTTGAGTTTCAATCATGCGATTTTTGAGTTTCAATCTTGCCATCTTTGAGTTTCAATTTCCCCATCTTTGAGTATTAAAATTGCCATCTTTGAGTTTTAATCTTGCCATCTTTGAGTTTCAATCTTGCAATCTTTGAGTTTCATTCTTGCCATCTATGAGTTTAAATCTTGCGATCTTTAAGTTGTAATCTTGCCATCTTTGAGTTTCAATCTTGCGATCTTTGAGTTTCAAACTTGCAATCTTTGAGTTTCAATCTTGCCATCTATGAGTTTAAATCTCTCGATCTTTGAGTTTTATTCTTGCCATCTTTGAGTTTAATCTTGTGATCTTTGAGTTTCAGTCTTACGATCTTTGAGTTTCAAACTTGCTATCTTTGAGTTTCAATCTTGTGATCTTTGAGTTTCAATCTTGCCATCTATGAGTTTAAATCTTGCGATCTTTGAGTTGTAATCTTGCCATCTTTAAGTTTCAATCTTGCGATCTTTGAGTTTCAATCTTGCGATCTTTGAGTTTTAATCTTGCGATCTTTGAGTTTCAATTTGCGATCTTTGAGTTTTAATCTTGCCATCTTTGAGTTTTAATCTTGCGATCTTTGAGTTTCAATCTTGCGATCTTTGAGTTTCAATCTTGTTATATATGAGTTTAAATCTCTCGATCTTTGAGTTTTAATCTTGCCATCTTTGAGTTTCATCTTGCGATCTTTGAGTTTCAATCTTGCGATCTTTGAGTTTCATTCTTGCCATCTATGAGTTTAAATCTTGCGATCTTTGAGTTGTAATCTTGCCATCTTTGAGTTTCAATCTTGCGATCTTTGAGTTTCAAACTTGCAATCTTTGAGTTTCAATCTTGCCATCTATGAGTTTAAATCTCTCGATCTTTGAGTTTTATTCTTTCCATCTTTGAGTTTTAATCTTGTGATCTTTGAGTTTCAGTCTTACGATCTTTGAGTTTCAAACTTGCTATCTTTGAGTTTCAATCTTGTGATCTTTGAGTTTCATTCTTGCCATCTATGAGTTTAAATCTTGCGATCTTTGAGTTGTAATCTTGCCATCTTTGAGTTTCAATCTTGCGATCTTTGAGTTTCAAACTTGCTATCTTTAAGTTTCAATCTCATATGTAACCCCGATCTTTGAGTTTCATCTTTCCATCTTTGAGTTTTAATCTTGGATCTTTCAGTTTAATCTTGCGATCTTTGAGTTAAAATCTTGCTATCTTCGAGTTTTAAACTTGTGATCTTTGAGTTTCAATCTTGCCATCTTTGAGTTTAAAATTGCGATCTTTGACTTTAATCTTGCCATCTTTAAGTTTAATCTTGCTCATTCATCTATTTGAGTTTTAATCTTGCGATCTTTGAGTTTCAATTTCCCGATCTTTGAGTTTAATCTTGCAATTTTGAGTTTAAATCTTGCGATCTTTGAGTTTCAATCTTGCGATCTTTGAGTTTCAATCTTGTTATCTATGAGTTAAATTCTTCGATCTTTGAGTTTTAATCTGGCCATCTTTGAGTTTTATCCTTGCAATCTTTGAGTTTCAATCTTGCGATCTTTGATTTTTAATCTTGCGATCTTTGAGTTTTAAATTTGCGATCTTTAAATTTAATTTTGCATTTTTTGATTTTCATCTTGCATCTTTGAGTTTAAAACTTGCAAATCTTTAATTTTAAAATTTTTTGCGATCTTTAGTTTCAATCTTGCGATCTTAGAGTTTCAATGTTGCGATCTTTGAGTTTCAATCTTGCGATCTTTTAGTTTTAATCTTGCGATCTTTGAGTTTCAATCTTGCCATCTTTGAGTTTCTATCTTGCAATCTTTGAGTTCATTCTTGCCATCTATGAGTTTAAATCTTGCGATCTTTGAGTTGTAATCTTGCCATCTTTGAGTTTCAATCTTGCGATCTTTGAGTTTCAAACTTGCTATCTTTAAGTTTCAATCTTGCGATCTTTGAGTTTCAATCTTGCCATCTATGAGTTTAAATCTTGCGATCTTTCAGTTGTAATCTTGCCATCTTTGAGTTCAATCTTGCAATCTTTGAGTTTTAAACCTGCGATCTTTGAGTTTCAATCTCGCCATCTTTGTGTTTCAAAATTGCGATCTTTGACTTTCAATCTTGCCATCTTTAAGTTATAATCTTGCTATCTTTGAGTTTCAATCTTGCGATCTTTGAGTTTCAATCTTGCCATCTTTGAGTTTCAATCTTGCAATGTCTGAGTTTCGATCTTGCGATCTTTAAGTTTCAATCTTGCGATCTTTGAGTTTCAATCTTGTGATCTTTGAGTTTAATTCTTGCGATCTTTGAGTTTCAATCTTGTGATCTTTGAGTTTTAACCTTGCCATCTTTGAGTTTCAATCTTGCCATCTTTGAGTTTTAATCTTGCGATTTTTGAGTTTCAATTTTGCGATCTTTAAGTTTCAATCTTGCAATCTTGGAGTTTCAATCTTGCGAACAATAAATTTCATTCTTGCGATCTTTGAGTTTCAAACTTGCTATCTTTGAGTTTCAATCTTGCGATCTTTGAGTTTCAATCTTGCGATCTTTGAGTTTCAATCTTGCGATCTTTGAGTTTCAAACTTGCGATCTTTGAGTTTCAAACTTGCAATCTTTGAGTTTCAATCTTGCCATCTATGAGTTTAAATCTCTCGATCTTTGAGTTTTATTCTTTCCATCTTTGAGTTTTAATCTTGTGATCTTTGAGTTTCAGTCTTACGATCTTTGAGTTTCAAACTTGCTATCTTTGAGTTTCAATCTTGTGATCTTTGAGTTTCAATCTTGCCATCTATGAGTTTAAATCTTGCGATCTTTGAGTTGTAATCTTGCTATCTTTAAGTTTTAATCTTGCGATCTTTGAGTTTCAATCTTGCGATCTTTGAGTTTTAATCTTGCGATCTTTGAGTTTCAATTTTGCGATCTTTGAGTTTTAATCTTGCAATCTTTGAGTTTTAATCTTGCGATCTTTGAGTTTCAATCTTGCGATCTTTGAGTTTCAATCTTGTTATATATGAGTTTAAATCTCTCGATCTTTGAGTTTTAATCTTGCCATCTTTGAGTTTCTATCTTGCGATCTTTGAGTTTCAATCTTGCGATCTTTGAGTTTCATTCTTGCCATCTATGAGTTTAAATCTTGCGATCTTTGAGTTGTAATCTTGCCATCTTTGAGTTTCAATCTTGCGATCTTTGAGTTTCAAACTTGCAATCTTTGAGTTTCAATCTTGCCATCTATGAGTTTAAATCTCTCGATCTTTGAGTTTTATTCTTTCCATCTTTGAGTTTTAATCTTGTGATCTTTGAGTTTCAGTCTTACGATCTTTGAGTTTCAAACTTGCTATCTTTGAGTTTCAATCTTGTGATCTTTGAGTTTCAATCTTGCCATCTATGAGTTTAAATCTTGCGATCTTTGAGTTGTAATCTTGCCATCTTTAAGTTTCAATCTTGCGATCTTTGAGTTTCAATCTTGCGATCTTTGAGTTTTAATCTTGCGATCTTTGAGTTTCAATTTTGCGATCTTTGAGTTTTAATCTTGCAATCTTTGAGTTTTAATCTTGCGATCTTTGAGTTTCAATCTTGCGATCTTTGAGTTTCAATCTTGTTATATATGAGTTTAAATCTCTCGATCTTTGAGTTTTAATCTTGCCATCTTTGAGTTTCTATCTTGCGATCTTTGAGTTTCAATCTTGCGATCTTTGAGTTTTAATCTTGCGATCTTTGAGTTTTAATATTGCGATCTTTGAATTTCAATCTTGCGATCTTTGAGTTTCAATCTTGCGATCTTTTAGTTTCAATCTTGCTATCTTTGAGTTTAATTCTTGCGATCTTTGAGTTTCAATCTTGCGATCTTAGAGTTTCAATGTTGCGATCTTTGAGTTTCAATCATGCGATCTTTTAGTTTCAATCTTGCGATCTTTGAGTTTCAATCTTGCCATCTTTGAGTTTCTATCTTGCGATCTTTGAGTTCATTCTTGCCATCTATGAGTTTAAATCTTGCGATCTTTGAGTTGTAATCTTGCCATCTTTGAGTTTCAATCTTGCGATCTTTGAGTTTCAAACTTGCTATCTTTAAGTTTCAATCTTGCGATCTTTGAGTTTCAATCTTGCCATCTATGAGTTTAAATCTTGCGATCTTTCAGTTGTAATCTTGCCATCTTTGAGTTCAATCTTGCAATCTTTGAGTTTTAAACCTGCGATCTTTGAGTTTCAATCTCGCCATCTTTGTGTTTCAAAATTGCGATCTTTGACTTTCAATCTTGCCATCTTTAAGTTATAATCTTGCTATCTTTGAGTTTCAATCTTGCGATCTTTGAGTTTCAATCTTGCCATCTTTGAGTTTCAATCTTGCAATGTCTGAGTTTCGATCTTGCGATCTTTAAGTTTCAATCTTGCGATCTTTGAGTTTCAATCTTGTGATCTTTGAGTTTAATTCTTGCGATCTTTGAGTTTCAATCTTGTGATCTTTGAGTTTTAACCTTGCCATCTTTGAGTTTCAATCTTGCCATCTTTGAGTTTTAATCTTGCGATTTTTGAGTTTCAATTTTGCGATCTTTAAGTTTCAATCTTGCAATCTTGGAGTTTCAATCTTGCGAACAATAAATTTCATTCTTGCGATCTTTGAGTTTCAAACTTGCTATCTTTGAGTTTCAATCTTGCGATCTTTGAGTTTCAATCTTGCGATCTTTGAGTTTCAATCTTGCGATCTTTGAGTTTCAATCTTGCGATCTTTGAGTTTCAAACTTGCGATCTTTGAGTTTCAATCTTGCCATCTATGAGTTTAAATCTCTCGATCTTTGAGTTTTAATCTTGCCATCTTTGAGTTTCAATTTCCCCATCTTTGAGTTTTAAAATTGCCATCTTTGAGTTTCAATCTTGCCATCTTTGAGTTTCAATCTTGCGATCTTTGAGTTTCAATCATGCGATCTTTGAGTTTCAATCTTGCGATCTTTGAGTTTCCATCTTGCGATCTTTGAGTTTCAATCTTGCGATCTTTGAGTTTCAATCTTGCGATCTTTGAGTTTCAAACTTGCGATCTTTGATTTTCAATCTTGCCATCTATGAGTTTAAATCTCTCGATCTATGAGTTTTAATCTTGCCATCTTTGAGTTTCAATCTTGCGATCTTTGAGTTTCAATCTTGCGATCTTTGAGTTTTAATCTTGCGATCTTTGAGTTTTAATCTTGCGATCTTTGAGTTTTAATCTTGCGATCTTTAAGTTTCAAACTTGCGATCTTTGAGTTTCAATCTAGTTATCCATGAGTTTAAATCTCTCGATCTTTGAGTTTTAATCTTGCCATCTTTGAGTTTCTATCTTGCGATCTTTGAGTTTCAATCTTGCGATCTTTGAGTTTTAATCTTGCGATCTTTGAGTTTCAATCTTGCGATCTTTGAGTTTCAATCTTGCGATCTTTGAGTTTTAATCTTGCAATCTTAGAGTTTAATTCTTGCGATCTTTGAGTTTCAATCTTGCGATCTTTGAGTTTCAATGATGCGATCTTTGAGTTTCAATCTTGCGATCTTTTAGTTTCAATCTTGCGATCTTTGAGTTTCAATCTTGCCATCTTTGAGTTTCTATCTTGCGATCTTTGAGTTTCATTCTTGCCATCTATGAGTTTAAATCTTGCGATCTTTGAGTTGTAATCTTGCCATCTTTGAGTTTCAATCTTGCGATCTTTGAGTTTCAAACTTGCTATCTTTAAGTTTAAATCTTTCGATCTTTGAGTTTCTATCTTGCCATCTATGCGTTTAAATCTTGCGATCTTAGAGTTGTAATCTTGCCATCTTTCAGTTTCAATCTTGCGATCTTTAAGTTTCAAACTTGCGATCTTTGAGTTTCAATCTTGCCACCTTTGAGTTTCAAAATTGCGATCTTTGACTTTCAATCTTGCCATCTTTGAGTTATAATCTTGCTATCTTTGAGTTTCAATCTTGCGATCTTTGAGTTTCAATCTTGCCATCTTTGAGTTTCAATCTGGCAATGTTTGAGTTTCAATCTTGCGATCTTTAAGTTTCAATCTTGCGATCTTTGAGTTTCAATCTAGCGATCTTTGAGTATCAATTTTGTGATCTTTGAGTTTAATTCTTGCGATCTTTGAGTTTCAATCTTGCGATCTTTGAGTTTCAATCTTGCCATTTTTGAGTTTCAATCTTGCCATCTTTAAGTTTCAATCTTGCAATCTTGGAGTTTCAATCTTGCGAACATTGAATTTCATTCTTGCGATCTTTGAGTTTCAATCAACCGATCTTTGAGTTTCAATCTTGCAATCTTTGAGTACTAATTTCTTCATCTTTGAGTTTCAAAATTGCGATCTTTGAGTTTCAATCTTGCCATCTATGTGTTTAAATCTTGCGATCTTTGAGTTTTAATCTTGCCATCTTTGAGTTTCAATCTTGCGATCTTTGAGTTTCAGTCTTGCGATCTTTGAGTTTCAATCTTGCGATCTTTGAGTTTTAATCTTGCGATCTTTGTGTTTTAATCTTGCGATCTTTGAGTTTCAAACTTGCGATCTTTGAGTTTCAATCATGCGATTTTTGACTTTCAATCTTGCCATCTTTGAGTTTCAATTTCCCCATCTTTGAGTTTTAAAATTGCCATCTTTGAGTTTCAATCTTGCCATCTTTGAGTTTCAATCTTGCGATCTTTGAGTTTCATTCTTGCCATCTATGAGTTTAAATTTTGCGATCTTTGAGTTGTAATCTTGCCATCTTTGAGTTTCAATCTTGCGATCTTTGAGTTTCAAACTTGCAATCTTTGAGTTTCAATCTTGCCATCTATGAGTTTAAATCTCTCGATCTTTGAGTTTTAATCTTGCCATCTTTGAGTTTCAATCTTGTGATCTTTGAGTTTCAGTCTTACGATCTTTGAGTTTCAAACTTGCTATCTTTGAGTTTCAATCTTGCGATCTTTGAGTTTCAATCTTGCCATCTATGAGTTTAAATCTTGCGATCTTTGAGTTGTAATCTTGCCATCTTTAAGTTTCAATCTTGCGATCTTTGAGTTTCAATCTTGCGATCTTTGAGTTTTAATCTTGCGATCTTTGAGTTTCAATTTTGCGATCTTTGAGTTTTAATCTTGCGATCTTTGAGTTTTAATCTTGCGATCTTTGAGTTTCAATCTTGCGATCTTTGAGTTTCAATCTTGTTATCTATGATTTTAAATCTCTAGATCTTTGAGTTTTAATCTTGCCATCTTTGAGTTTCTATCTTGCGATCTTTGAGTTTCAATCTTGCAATCTTTGAGTTTTAATCTTGCGATCTTTGAGTTTTAATATTGCGATCTTTGAATTTCAATCTTGCGATCTTTGAGTTTCACTCTTGCGATCTTTGAGTTTCAATCTTGCTATCTTTGAATTTAATTCTTGCGATCTTTGAGTTTCAATCTTGCGATCTTAGAGTTTCAATGTTGCGATCTTTGAGTTTCAATCTTGCGATCTTTTAGTTTCAATCTTGCGATCTTTGAGTTTCAATCTTGCCATCTTTGAGTTTCTATCTTGCGATCTTTGAGTTCATTCTTGCCATCTTTGAGTTTTAATCTTGCGATCTTTGAGTTTTAATCTTGCGATCTTTGAGTTTCAATCTTGCGATCTTTGAGTTTCAAACTTGCTATCTTTAAGTTTCAATCTTGCGATCTTTGAGTTTAATTCTTGCGATCTTTGAGTTTCAATCTTGCGATCTTAGAGTTTCAATGTTGCGATCTTTGAGTTTCAGTCTTACGATCTTTGAGTTTCAAACTTGCTATCTTTGAGTTTCAATCTTGCGATCTTTGAGTTTCAATCTTGCCATCTATGAGTTTAAATCTTGCGATCTTTGAGTTGTAATCTTGCCATCTTTAAGTTTCAATCTTGCGATCTTTGAGTTTCAATCTTGAGATCTTTGAGTTTGAATCTTGCGATCTTTGAGTTTCAATTTTGCGATCTTTGAGTTTTAATCTTGCGATCTTTGAGTTTTAAACTTGCGATCTTTGAGTTTCAATCTAGTTATCCATGAGTTTAAATCTCTCGATCTTTGAGTTTTAATCTTGCCATCTTTGAGTTTCTATTTTGCGATCTTTGAGTTTCAATCTTGCGATCTTTGAGTTTTAATCTTGCGATCTTTGAGTTTCAATCTTGCGATCTTTGAGTTTCAATCTTGCGATCTTTGAGTTTTAATCTTGCAATCTTAGAGTTTAATTCTTGCGATCTTTGAGTTTCAATCTTGCGATCTTTGAGTTTCAATGATGCGATCTTTGAGTTTCAATCTTGCGATCTTTTAGTTTCAATCTTGCGATCTTTGAGTTTCAATCTTGCCATCTTTGAGTTTCTATCTTGCGATCTTTGAGTTTAATTCTTGCCATCTATGAGTTTAAATCTTGCGATCTTTGAGTTGTAATCTTGCCATCTTTGAGTTTCAATCTTGCGATCTTTGAGTTTCAAACTTGCTATCTTTAAGTTTAAATCTTTCGATCTTTGAGTTTCTATCTTGCCATCTATGCGTTTAAATCTTGCGATCTTAGAGTTGTAATCTTGCCATCTTTCAGTTTCAATCTTGCGATCTTTAAGTTTCAAACTTGCGATCTTTGAGTTTCAATCTTGCCACCTATGAGTTTCAAAATTGCGATCTTTGACTTTCAATCTTGCCATCTTTGAGTTATAATCTTGCTATCTTTGAGTTTCAATCTTGCGATCTTTGAGTTTCAATCTTGCCATCTTTGAGTTTCAATCTGGCAATGTTTGAGTTTCAATCTTGCGATCTTTAAGTTTCAATCTTGCGATCTTTGAGTTTCAATCTAGCGATCTTTGAGTATCAATTTTGTGATCTTTGAGTTTAATTCTTGCGATCTTTGAGTTTCAATCTTGCGATCTTTGAGTTTCAATCTTGCCATTTTTGAGTTTCAATCTTGCCATCTTTAAGTTTCAATCTTGCGATCTTTGAGTTTCAATTTTGCGATCATTAAGTTTCAATCTTGCAATCTTGGAGTTTCAATCTTGCGAACATTGAATTTCATTCTTGCGATCTTTGAGTTTCAATCAACCGATCTTTGAGTTTCAATCTTGCAATCTTTGAGTACTAATTTCTTCATCTTTGAGTTTCAAAATTGCGATCTTTGAGTTTCAATATTGCCATCTATGTGTTTAAATCTTGCGATCTTTGAGTTTTAATCTTGCCATCTTTGAGTTTCAATCTTGCGATCTTTGAGTTTCAGTCTTGCGATCTTTGAGTTTCAATCTTGCGATCTTTGAGTTTTAATCTTGCGATCTTTGTGTTTTAATCTTGCGATCTTTGAGTTTCAAACTTGCGATCTTTGAGTTTCAATCATGCGATTTTTGACTTTCAATCTTGCCATCTTTGAGTTTCAATTTCCCCATCTTTGAGTTTTAAAATTGCCATCTTTGGTTTTCAATCTTGCCATCTTTGAGTTTCAATCTTGCGATCTTTGAGTTTCATTCTTGCCATCTATGAGTTTAAATTTTGCGATCTTTGAGTTGTAATCTTGCCATCTTTGAGTTTCAATCTTGCGATCTTTTAGTTTCAATCTTGCGATCTTTGAGTTTCAATCTTGCCATCTTTGAGTTTCTATCTTGCGATCTTTGAGTTTTAATCTTGCGATCTTTGAGTTTCAATTTTGCGATCTTTGAGTTTTAATCTTGCGATCTTTGAGTTTTAATCTTGCGATCTTTGAGTTTCAATCTTGCGATCTTTGAGTTTCAATCTTGTTATCTATGAGTTTAAATCTTGCGATCTTTGAGTTGTAATCTTGCCATCTTTGAGTTTCAATCTTGCGATCTTCGAGTTTCAAACTTGCGATCTTTGATTTTCAATCTTGCCATCTATGAGTTTAAATCTCTCGATCTATGAGTTTTAATCTTGCCATCTTTGAGTTTCAATCTTGCGATCTTTGAGTTTCAATCTTGCGATCTTTGAGTTTCAATCTTGCGATCTTTGAGTTTTAATCTTGCGATCTTTGAGTTTTAATCTTGCGATCTTTGAGTTTCAAACTTGCGATCTTTGAGTTTCAATCTTGTTATCTATGAGTTTATATCTCTCGATCTTTGAGTTTTAATCTTGCCATCTTTGAGTTTCAATCTTGCGATCTTTGAGTTTTAATCTTGCGATCTTTGAGTTTTAATCTTGCGATCTTTGAGTTTCAATCTTGCGATCTTTGAGTTTCAATCTTGCGATCTTTGAGTTTCAATCTTGCTATCTTAGAGTTTAATTCTTGCGATCTTTGAGTTTCAATCTTGCGATCTGTGAGTTTCAATGATGCAATCTTTGAGTTTCAATCTTGCGATCTTTTAGTTTCAATCTTGCGATCTTTGAGTTTCAATCTTGCCATCTTTGAGTTTCTATCTTGCGATCTTTGAGTTTCATTCTTGCCATCTATGAGTTTAAATCTTGCGATCTTTGAGTTGTAATCTTGCCATCTTTGAGTTTCAATCTTGCGATCTTTGAGTTTCAAACTTGCTATCTTTAAGTTTCAATCTTTCGATCTTTGAGTTTCAATCTTGCCATCTATGAGTTTAAATCTTGCGATCTTTGAGTTGTAATCTTGCCATTTTTGAGTTTCAAAATTGCGATCTTTGACTTTCAATCTTGCCATCTTTGAGTTATAATCTTGCTATCTTTGAGTTTCAATCTTGCGATCTTTGAGTTTCAATCTTGCCATCTTTGAGTTTCAATCTTGCAATGTCTGAGTTTCGATCTTGCGATCTTTAAGTTTCAATCTTGCGATCTTTGAGTTTTAATCTTGTGATCTTTGAGTATAATTCTTGCGATCTTTGAGTTTCAATCTTGCGATCTTTGAGTTTTAACCTTGCCATCTTTGAGTTTCAATCTTGCCATCTTTGAGTTTTAATCTTGCGATTTTTGAGTTTCAATTTTGCGATCTTTAAGTTTCAATCTTGCAATCTTGGAGTATCAATCTTACGAACAATGAATTTCATTCTTGCGATCTTTGAGTTTCAAACTTGCTATCTTTGAGTTTCAATCTTGCGATCTTTGAGTTTCAATCTTGCGATCTTTGAGTTTCAATCTTGCGATCTTTGAGTTTCAATCTTGCGATCTTTGAGTTTCAAACTTGCGATCTTTGAGTTTCAATCTTGCCATCTATGAGTTTAAATCTCTCGATCTTTGAGTTTTAATCTTGCCATCTTTGAGTTTAAATTTCCCCATCTTTGAGTTTTAAAATTGCCATCTTTGAGTTTCAATCTTGCCATCTTTGAGTTTCAATCTTGCGATCTTTGAGTTTCAATCTTGCTATCTTTGAGATTAATTCTTGCGATTTTTGAGTTTCAATCATGCCATCTTTGAGTTTCAATCTTGCGATCTTTGAGTTTCATTCTTGCCATCTATGAGTTTAAATCTTGCGATCTTTGAGTTGTAATCTTGCCATCTTTAAGTTTCAATCTTGCGATCTTTGAGTTTCAAACTTGCAATCTTTAAGTTTCAATCTTGCCATCTATGAGTTTATATCTCTCGATCTTTGAGTTTTAATCTTGCCATCTTTGGGTTTTAATCTTGTGATCTTTGAGTTTCAGTCTTACGATCTTTGAGTTTCAAACTTGCTATCTTTGAGTTTCTATCTTGTGATCTTTGAGTTTCAATCTTGCCATCTATGAGTTTAAATCTTGCGATCTTTGAGTTGTAATCTTGCCATCTTTAAGGTTCAATCTTGCGATCTTTGAGTTTCAATCTTGCGATCTTTGAGTTTTAATCTTGCGATCTTTGAGTTTCAATTTTGCGATCTTTGAGTTTTAATCTTGCAATCTTTGAGTTTTAATCTTGCGATCTTTGAGTTTCAATCTTGCGATCTTTGAGTTTCAATCTTGTTATATATGAGTTTAAATCTCTCGATCTTTGAGTTTTAATCTTGCCATCTTTGAGTTTCTATCTTGCGAACTTTGAGTTTTAATCTTGTGATCTTTGAGTTTTAATATTGCGATCTTTGAATTTCAATCTTGCGATCTTTGAGTTTCAATCTTGCGATCTTTGAGTTTCAATCTTGCTATCTTTGAGTTTAATTATTGCGATCTTTGAGTTTCAATCTTGCGATCTTAGAGTTTCAATGTTGCGATCTTTGAGTTTCAATCATGCGATCTTTTAGTTTCAATCTTGCGATCTTTGAGTTTCAATCTTGCCATCTTTGAGTTTCTATCTTGAGATCTTTGAGTTCATTCTTGCCATCTATGAGTTTAAATCTTGCGATCTTTGAGTTGTAATCTTGCCATCTTTGAGTTTCAATCTTGCGATCTTTGGGTTTCAAACTTGCTATCTTTGAGTTTCAATCTTGCCATCTTTGAGTTTCTATCTTGCGATCTTTGAGTTTCATTCTTGCCATCTATGAGTTTAAATCTTGCGATCTTTGAGTTGTAATCTTGCCATCTTTGAGTTTCAATCTTGCGATCTTTGAGTTTCAAACTTGCTATCTTTAAGTTTAAATCTTTCGATCTTTGAGTTTCAATCTTGCCATCTATGCGTTTAAATCGTGCGATCTTAGAGTTGTAATCTTGCCATCTTTGAGTTTCAATCTTGCGATCTTTGAGTTTCAATCTTGCGATCTTTGAGTTTCAATCATGCGATCTTTGAGTTTCAATCTTGCGATCTTTGAGTTTCCATCTTGCGATCTTTGAGTTTCAATCTTGCGATCTTTGAGTTTCAATCTTGCGATCTTTGAGTTTTAAACTTGCGATCTTTGATTTTCAATCTTGCCATCTATGAGTTTAAATCTCTCGATCTATGAGTTTTAATCTTGCCATCTTTGAGTTTCAATCTTGCGATCTTTGAGTTTCAATCTTGCGATCTTTGAGTTTTAATCTTGCGATCTTTGAGTTTTAATCTTGCGATCTTTGAGTTTTAATCTTTCGATCTTTGAGTTTCAAACTTGCGATCTTTGAGTTTCAATCTAGTTATCCATGAGTTTAAATCTCTCGATCTTTGAGTTTTAATCTTGCCATCTTTGAGTTTCTATCTTGCGATCTTTGAGTTTCAATCTTGCGATCTTTGAGTTTTAATCTTGCGATCTTTGAGTTTCAATCTTGCGATCTTTGAGTTTCAATCTTGCGATTTTTGAGTTTCAATCTTGCAATCTTAGAGTTTAATTCTTGCGATCTTTGAGTTTCAATCTTGCGATCTTTGAGTTTCAATGATGCGATCTTTGAGTTTCAATCTTGCGATCTTTTAGTTTCAATCTTGCGATCTTTGAGTTTCAATCTTGCCATCTTTGAGTTTCTATCTTGCGATCTTTGAGTTTCATTCTTGCCATCTATGAGTTTAAATCTTGCGATCTTTGAGTTGTAATCTTGCCATCTTTGAGTTTCAATCTTGCGATCTTTGAGTTTCAAACTTGCTATCTTTAAGTTTAAATCTTTCGATCTTTGAGTTTCAATCTTGCTATCTATGCGTTTAAATCTTGCGATCTTAGAGTTGTAATCTTGCCATCTTTGAGTTTCAATCTTGCGATCTTTAAGTTTCAAACTTGCGATCTTTGAGTTTCAATCTTGCCACCTTTGAGTTTCAAAATTGCGATCTTTGACTTTCAATCTTGCCATCTTTGAGTTATAATCTTGCTATCTTTGAGTTTCAATCTTGCGTTCTTTGAGTTTCAATCTTGCCATCTTTGAGTTTCAATCTTGCAATGTTTGAGTTTCAATCTTGCGATCTTTAAGTTTCAATCTTGCGATCTTTGAGTTTATATCTAGCGATCTTTGAGTATCAATTTTGTGATCTTTGAGTTTAATTCTTGCGATCTTTGAGTTTCAATCTTGCGATCTTTGAGTTTCAATCTTGCCATTTTTGAGTTTCAATCTTGCCATCTTTAAGTTTCAATCATGCGATCTTTGAGTTTCAATTTTGCGATCATTAAGTTTCAATCTTGCAATCTTGGAGTTTCAATCTTGCGAACATTGAATTTCATTCTTGCGATCTTTGAGTTTCAATCAACCGATCTTTGAGTTTCAATCTTGCAATCTTTGAGTACCAATTTCTTCATCTTTGAGTTTCAAAATTGCGATCTTTGAGTTTCAATCTTGCTATCTATGTGTTTAAATCTTGCGATCTTTGAGTTTTAATCTTGCCATCTTTGAGTTTCAATCTTGCGATCTTTGAGTTTCAGTCTTGCGATCTTTGAGTTTCAATCTTGCGATCTTTGAGTTTTAATCTTGCGATCTTTGTGTTTTAATCTTGCGATCTTTGAGTTTCAAACTTGCGACCTTTGAGTTTCAATCATGCAATTTTTGACTTTCAATCTTGCCATCTTTGAGTTTCAATTTCCCCATCTTTGAGTTTTAAAATTGCCATCTTTGAGTTTCAATCTTGCCATCTTTGAGTTTCAATCTTGCGATCTTTGAGTTTCATTCTTGCCATCTATGAGTTTAAATCTTGCGATCTTTGAGTTGTAATCTTGCCATCTTTGAGTTTCAATCTTGCGATCTTTGAGTTTCAAACTTGCAATCTTTGAGTTTCAATCTTGCCATCTATGAGTTTAAATCTCTCGATCTTTGAGTTTTAATCTTGCTATCTTTGAGTTTCAATCTTGTGATCTTTGAGTTTCAGTCTTACGATCTTTGAGTTTCAAACTTGCTATCTTTGAGTTTCAATCTTGCGACCTTTGAGTTTCAATCTTGCCATCTATGAGTTTAAATCTTGCGATCTTTGAGTTGTAATCTTGCCATCTTTAAGTTTCAATCTTGCGATCTTTGAGTTTCAATCTTGCGATCTTTGAGTTTTAATCTTGCGATCTTTGAGTTTCAATTTTGCGATCTTTGAGTTTTAATCTTGCGATCTTTGAGTTTTAATCTTGCGATCTTTGAGTTTCAATCTTGCGATCTTTGAGTTTCAATCTTGTTATCTATGAGTTTAAATCTCTAGATCTTTGAGTTTTAATCTTGCCATCTTTGAGTTTCTATCTTGCGATCTTTGAATTTCAATCTTGCTATCTTTGAGATTAATTCTTGCGATTTTTGAGTTTCAATCTTGCGATCTTTGAGTTTCAATCTTGCGATCTTTGAGTTTCAATCTTGCTATCTTTGAATTTAATTCTTGCGATCTTTGAGTTTCAATCTTGCGATCTTAGAGTTTCAATGTTGCGATCTTAGAGTTTCAATCTTGCGATCTTTTAGTTTCAATCTTGCGATCTTTGAGTTTCAATCTTGCCATCTTTGAGTTTCTATCTTGCGATCTTTGAGTTTTAATCTTGCGATCTTTGAGTTTCAATTTTGCGATCTTTGAGTTTCAATATTGCGATCTTTGAGTTTTAATCTTGCGATCTTTGAGTTTCAATCTTGCGATCTTTGAGTTTTGAATCTTGTTATCTATGAGTTTAAATCTTGCGATCTTTGAGTTTCAATCTTGCTATCTTTGAATTTAATTCTTGCGATCTTTGAGTTTCAATCTTGCGATCTTAGAGTTTCAATGTTGCGATCTTTGAGTTTCAGTCTTACGATCTTTGAGTTTCAAACTTGCTATCTTTGAGTTTCAATCTTGCGATCTTTGAGTTTCAATCTTGCCATCTATGAGTTTAAATCTTGCGATCTTTGAGTTGTAATCTTGCCATCTTTAAGTTTCAATCTTGCGATCTTTGAGTTTCAATCTTGAGATCTTTGAGTTTTAATCTTGCGATCTTTGAGTTTCAATTTTGCGATCTTTGAGTTTTAATCTTGCGATCTTTGAGTTTTAAACTTGCGATCTTTGAGTTTCAATCTAGTTATCCATGAGTTTAAATCTCTCGATCTTTGAGTTTTAATCTTGCCATCTTTGAGTTTCTATTTTGCGATCTTTGAGTTTCAATCTTGCGATCTTTGAGTTTTAATCTTGCGATCTTTGAGTTTCAATCTTGCGATCTTTGAGTTTCAATCTTGCGATCTTTGAGTTTTAATCTTGCAATCTTAGAGTTTAATTCTTGCGATCTTTGAGTTTCAATCTTGCGATCTTTGAGTTTCAATGATGCGATCTTTGAGTTTCAATCTTGCGATCTTTTAGTTTCAATCTTGCGATCTTTGAGTTTCAATCTTGCCATCTTTGAGTTTCTATCTTGCGATCTTTGAGTTTAATTCTTGCCATCTATGAGTTTAAATCTTGCGATCTTTGAGTTGTAATCTTGCCATCTTTGAGTTTCAATCTTGCGATCTTTGAGTTTCAAACTTGCTATCTTTAAGTTTAAATCTTTCGATCTTTGAGTTTCTATCTTGCCATCTATGCGTTTAAATCTTGCGATCTTAGAGTTGTAATCTTGCCATCTTTCAGTTTCAATCTTGCGATCTTTAAGTTTCAAACTTGCGATCTTTGAGTTTCAATCTTGCCACCTATGAGTTTCAAAATTGCGATCTTTGACTTTCAATCTTGCCATCTTTGAGTTATAATCTTGCTATCTTTGAGTTTCAATCTTGCGATCTTTGAGTTTCAATCTTGCCATCTTTGAGTTTCAATCTGGCAATGTTTGAGTTTCAATCTTGCGATCTTTAAGTTTCAATCTTGCGATCTTTGAGTTTCAATCTAGCGATCTTTGAGTATCAATTTTGTGATCTTTGAGTTTAATTCTTGCGATCTTTGAGTTTCAATCTTGCGATCTTTGAGTTTCAATCTTGCCATTTTTGAGTTTCAATCTTGCCATCTTTAAGTTTCAATCTTGCGATCTTTGAGTTTCAATTTTGCGATCATTAAGTTTCAATCTTGCAATCTTGGAGTTTCAATCTTGCGAACATTGAATTTCATTCTTGCGATCTTTGAGTTTCAATCAACCGATCTTTGAGTTTCAATCTTGCAATCTTTGAGTACTAATTTCTTCATCTTTGAGTTTCAAAATTGCGATCTTTGAGTTTCAATATTGCCATCTATGTGTTTAAATCTTGCGATCTTTGAGTTTTAATCTTGCCATCTTTGAGTTTCAATCTTGCGATCTTTGAGTTTCAGTCTTGCGATCTTTGAGTTTCAATCTTGCGATCTTTGAGTTTTAATCTTGCGATCTTTGTGTTTTAATCTTGCGATCTTTGAGTTTCAAACTTGCGATCTTTGAGTTTCAATCATGCGATTTTTGACTTTCAATCTTGCCATCTTTGAGTTTCAATTTCCCCATCTTTGAGTTTTAAAATTGCCATCTTTGGTTTTCAATCTTGCCATCTTTGAGTTTCAATCTTGCGATCTTTGAGTTTCATTCTTGCCATCTATGAGTTTAAATTTTGCGATCTTTGAGTTGTAATCTTGCCATCTTTGAGTTTCAATCTTGCGATCTTTTAGTTTCAATCTTGCGATCTTTGAGTTTCAATCTTGCCATCTTTGAGTTTCTATCTTGCGATCTTTGAGTTTTAATCTTGCGATCTTTGAGTTTCAATTTTGCGATCTTTGAGTTTTTAAATC